>BSXT01000039.1:0-29386 GCA_030267785.1 Phytophthora fragariaefolia
TTACTTCCAACAGACTTCGAGGTATTTCCACTTCCTCGAAGTCAAGTCTTGCTAGACTCTGCAGTCGAACAAAGTCGTTCGACGCACCACAGTCTACCAGTGCACGAAGAGAGCTTTCTCTCTTCGAGTTAACCTTCAGGATGACAAGGTTTGGCTTCTCATCTTTCTTCTTGCAGTGAGAGTGAGTCTCACTGGGGGCAGCAGCCTTCGATACAGCGTGTCCGATGTCGACACGCTCGACTGCATCACCAGCGGGCCCCCCCGCGCCTGCTGGTTGCCTTAGTTTTTTACTGCCCGTGGCGATACCCAGTATCGTCACGTCGGCCCTTGGCCGCGTGCACAGGCGCTGTGCACTCACGGGCGTATTGATCCTTGTTTCCGCACCGGAAACAACGCACATTCGTTGATCCACGATGCTGCTGGGGTCCAGCTGTCGTCGCACTCACGAGGTCCATCGGTTCGGGACCTCCCGTCGGCTTCATTGTCGGTCGTGGCATCTGCCGCGGGACGTTCGCATGCGGTTTAGCCTGACGCAGGCTAAACCCTTCTTGCATGGCGAGTGTGATCGCCGCTTCGAGAGTACCTGGGTACTCTCGGAAGAGATAGGTCTTTATAGGCCCATCTCTAAGTCCCTTCATGAACGTGACGACCTTTGTCGCCTTGTCTATCGGATTGATCACGATGTTTGAGACCAAGTACCGCGCTCTTTGAGCGTAAGCATGCACGTCATGCTTACCTTGTTGCAGATCAAGGAACTCAGCCCTCGATCTAAATTCATTTTGCGGGGGCTCGAACGCTTGTCTGAGCTCCTGCTTGAATACTTCGTACGTGCTAAAGCACGTAGGATCAGTGAGTCGGCGGCCATTCGCCCAACTCCTTGCTCGTCCGCCAAGCCATGACATGGCGAACGCAACCTTCGACAGCGGGTCGACAATGCGTCGAGCCGTTATGGCAGTGTCGACTTCGACAAGCCAACGGAGGAGAGGCTCGCCCTCTCTTCCAACGTAGCTGTTCACGTGGCGTTTCAATGACTCCACGCGCGGTGTGGACGGGGTCGACACCGTAGCGCGAGCAGCGATCTCGCGCTGCTCCTTCATGATGAAACTCAGAGCAACTCCGTGTTGCTCTGTCGGCGATAGCGTACGCAACATCGTCGCTACCGCTGCCTCTCCAATCACTGTTGACAGTCGCTGGAGTGCCTCCCATCCTGGGTCCACCAGGTGGGGGCAGTCTTCGCGTGCAACATGCGTTGCAGCCGCGTTCGGGCTACCAGTGGACATGTTCGTGTCCACGGGCAGGTTCTCAGCCCCGCATTCGTATTCCTTACGAACGTGTTGGTAGTCGGTCATTGGACGGACTACAAAGTGCTTGGGCTTACTTAGCTCACTACTTTAGCTTACACGTGTGCGCAACGTGTAGGAGGAAGCGTAGGTGTATTTATATTAGATTAAGTATACTTAGCTCACTAAGTATAGTTAACCTAAATAAAGAAGTATTAATAACCCTTTTTGGTAGAAATGAGAACTGAATTTGAAAATGTTAACTTCGTCTTTGCCTCCTAAAACTGATATCTATATAGAGAGGATCTGCCAACGAGTGGTTGGCAGAATCTCTATCCTAATGCATGCTTCTTATTGGCAGATATCGGTTGCTTTCTGCCAATAGTAGTGCTTCCTACTATGAATGGTGACCACACTGCATGTGGCCCACCTGAATGCAATCATTAGTGCATGTCGCACTAATGTGGAGGTTGCTTGAATGTGTAGCCCCGCTACAGAATATAAATACACCTACGCTTCCTCCTACACGTCGCGCACACGTGCAAGCCAAAGTAGTGAGCTAAGTAAGCCCACTACAAAAGGTGAATATGGCGACAGTCGTCCAGGATGACTACGCGCAGCGAAGTGATGACGGAGAGGAAGCGGGAATTGCGCAGACCCCACCGCCCGCCAAGAAACCCAAGACAACGGTTAGCCAAGTGAAGAGAGCGTGGCGGTAATACGACGAGCCGTCGCTGCTCAAGTGGATGAAGAACTGGTAGCTCGTGATGAAGGGCGAGCGGAGCGTTACGTGAGCAAGGTGCGGCCGGCAATGGCAGCCCAGCGATACGTATATGCACGGGATGATGGCAACGGTAGTGCAGAAGGCGGCACCGACGTAACCAAAGGCAAGGTGATAAAAGAAATGGTAGTATCAACAGGTACCACCATGGAGATGGCGACCACTGAGGAAGCCGACCGAGCCAGGAGTGCTGTACCATTGGCCGAGGAAGCCGATACGGCAACATCAATATCGACGGCGACGGACGACGAAACAGAAACCTCAGCGAATGAACTCGGCACAGAATTGACGGACGAGGCTGTGACGAAGCTCGGCAGCATAGCGAAGGTGCGCATGGCCGTGAGGTGCGCACGACGTGAAGCGAAGCGGCAGCGTGTACAGTGTGCCCGCAAAGAGGCCCGTAGAAAGGGGAATAATGACAATGAAGTGGCGCGAGTGGTTGCCGAGATGAGCGTTGAGCAGCAACTACGACTTCGACAGCAGGCTGCGGAAGCTCGGTAGGCTCTAGACGAACGACGGCGACAACGCGCTGAGAATGAAGAGGTACACGCGGGCAAGCGGGCACGTGTAAACTTGGTTCAACGTGACAGCACCGTGATGGCCGAGACTACTGAGAATAGCGACGACACGAGGGTGGAATCTAGCGATGGTCTACCTACCGCGATGATGTTGGTTGATGGCGCTACTCGGTGTGTGAAAATTGATAGCGGTGTGCGCTTTTCAGTGGCGGGCACGGACTGGATAACTCGCGGTGAACGTAAAACTGTGGACGCTCCCGTAACATATATCGAGGGCATAGGCGGCTTCTTGCTGGATGTGCTCGGTGTTTGGACGTTTGACATGGTCAATTCGTACGGCCAAGCCGTGACCATTGTTGCCTGTATTGTTGATGGATGCAAGGATGAATTTCTGGTGTGAGTAGATTTTCTTGAACGAAACAAAGCCACCATGGATTTCGAGCTGGGTACTATCGTAAATTTATCGAAGCCTTCGGGTCTATTGTAGAACCACTCACGCGATTATTGAAGAAGGACGTGAAATGGCAATGGAGTGAAGCACAAGAATTTGCGTTCGAACGGATCAAGATGCTGTTGACTACGCGACCTCTGTTGTTCTACCCTAGCTTTGGATTGCCGTTGCGCTTAGTGAAAGACGCCAGTAAGATTGGTTTGGGCGCCTGCCTTATGCAAGATCAAGGACACGGCTGTCTGCCGATCGCGTATGGTAGCAAAGTGAATAGTGTGGCTGAGTCAAATTATTCGATTACGGAGCTTAAATGTCTTGCTGTGGTCTGGTCCGTAAAGAAGTTCCGCCTGTACTTGTAAGGCAGGGCATTCACGATCATCACGGACCACTCCGCTCTGAAATGGCTCAGGACACAATCGAACCTGACTGGACCATTACAAGCATTGGTCTCTAGTGCTACAGGAATATGATTTTGCAGTCGAGTATTGCCCTGGTGCAACAAATGTAGTGGCCGATGCTTTATCCCTAGCACCCGCAGCGGTACGAGCAGCAGTAGGACGACGGGAACCGTACCAACGGGAGATGGTAGTGAGCACGCCGACAGCAGATGACGGCACGGGGCGCGCCGCTGATGTGATTGCGGGAGCGGCGCTCTCAACGAACATGATGATGACGACCCTGGATACCCAGGGAACGGACACATGCACTCTAACGGCGATCTCGAACGCTGACGGAGACAATGCCAGCTTGACAATGACTAGCGATGTGCGAAAGCACGATGATGACGATGCGAGCCCGATGGCGACGAACGCCAAGGCGGACAGCGAAGTTAATGGCGCGGCAATACCGGTGACACCCGCCCCGACAACGATGACAACGAAACGAAAGAGAATGAAGCGAACCACGATACCTGCAACGAGACGCAGTGCATGCCGTCGTAAGCAAGCTGAATGGCATGTACACTATGCGGCGACGGTGCCGGACATGAACGACACGGCACCAAGCCTCGAATCACCATTAGCTACGACGACTACGACACGGCACCGAGCCTCGAATCACCATTAGCTACGACGACTACGACACGGACAACGAGCACGGAAGCGTTGGAAGGCGTACGAGGAGTGATGACGTTGGCGGAGCCCAGAACGACGATCATGACAACGACGGCAACCGGCATGAGTGACGTGAACGACACGACACCTCGCCGCGGGTCGCTGATGACCACGATGACTACGATCCTGCCGCTGAGCACGGATGCACCGCGCGGCGTACGAGAGGTAATGGATGGAACCGCAAGGACGCAAATGATGCCGAAAGCGGCCTCGCGGGCGAGACCCACGTGTGCGTTGACTATATGCTTCAGTTGAGTGATGACGAAATTGTGACGGCGCAGAAGCACAACAAATTCGTGAAGAAGCTGTTGACAGCAGGCAAGTACGGTAACATGGACGTAGCAAGGTAATACGCCCTAGGGACGATTGAGACGGCGAATGGATGGAGAGTGGTGCTACCTCCGACGCAATGGTCGGCAGTATTCAAAGTATGCATGGTAGTGTGTGGAGCGGAGACTTGCGTGGACCTGACACGTATCGACGCGTAGCTCAGTTGTATTGGTGGCCAGGCCTCTACCAAGGTGTTAGACGCTGGGTGCGAGGATGCCAAGAGTGAGGCTCTAGGAAAGCGAAACCGCGCGAAGTGATACCGCCTCTACGAAGCCTACGTGGTGGCGCAGTAGGAGACAGATGGGCACTCGATGTTGCACGCCCCTTCCCAGTTGCTAGTTGTGACGACAGATATGTTATAGCGGCTGTGGAATATGTGACTAGGTATGCAGTGGCATGTTGCGTAACGCAGCATGCGGCAGTAACCATCGCAACCTTCCTGATGCAATAAGTAGTGTCGAGGTTTGGGGTATTCAGAGAATTATTGACCGATGGCGCCCCTGAACTGGCTGGAAAAGTTATTGAGGAACTTGTACAGCTGCTCCAGGCGACCAAGTGAACCCGGTACCTTATCGACCACAACTTGTAGGACTTGTTGAGCGCTTTCACCGTTCTTGGAAGGACTGTGTAGCAACATTTATGCAAGACGAGCGGCGGACGGATTGGAATTTGTGGGTGAAGTTTGCAGTGTATTCATACAATTCGGCGAAGCACTCTACGGTAGCTCTGAGACCTAATGAATTGATGATGCGTAGGCGGCTACGAGCGCCAAACGAATTACTCAGACGATCGCAAGTGACGGAAGCGGGCGAACTGTTAGCCTATCACACGGGCCTGTTGGGAGCAATGACGCGTAGCCAGATATGTGCTGGACGTACGCGCGAGCGCGAACAGGAAACGACAAGCACGCTACTATAATCGAAAGGTTAAGAATCGGCGAGAATTTCGGCCAGGTGATTCGGTCTGGATGCATAACCCGCCGCGCGGTAAGAATGCGACCAAATTTGTACACCAGTGGATGGGACCGTTACGTATTATTGAATCGGCGGGTTACGATAACTTTGTCTTGGTGAGAGAAGATAAGACGGGGAAGACGGAGTCGATCATCGCTCATGTTCCATTTCTCATTAGTTATCACTACCCTACACCACTACTCGCGCAGGTAGCGCTCGATATTGATGAGCAGGTGGAGTACGAGGACCAGCAGTCAGGACGGAATGAACCAGAGATGTCAACGCCTGTTTTGTCGGTGACGGCGCCTGATCTACGAACAACGGGCACGCCGAGACCCAAACGAACACGAACAACAATGGGCAGCGCCGCGGAATATGACATCACTCGTGAACTTGTGGTGGAACCACGACAACGGCGTAGGTGTAACGGTGCAGGCTATTTGGTTAATACCAAGTACTGATCTTGTAATATGTATCATACACACTTGGTGTACGTTCACCCAAGGTGTGTAAGCCACACTTGTGCAACCCCGTCACACCCTCCCCCAACAAACCGTGGGCACCAGGTGCCCACTACTGTCGCTCCAACGAGCTTGTCCCTTCGCATCGCGCGAGGTTCCGAGGAACTCTCTTGACTCCGCGAGCCCTTGAATGTCCCCAGGACACAAGCGTTTTGGTCTTTCGACCCGAGGAACGCCGCCACTTTGCCCGTGGCTCCTCCTGCCGTCTCGGCTCCAGAGTCCACGTCTGCGCCTTCAAGGCTGTCCATCACCGGCTACTTCGCCGAACGCCGACGCCGTCACGGCCCATCTCCGATGGAGGACGTTGGTGATGTAGCTCAAGCCCCTCAACAGCCCCCGCGCGCGATGTCCTCTTTGAGGACAGCGAAGAGGAAGGGGAGGTCCAAGTAGACTACGAAGCGTCCCCGGACGAAGCATCAGGCTCTCCGATCCGATCCACAAGTGGAACAGCGGCTCCGCCCACTCGAGACGCGTCTCTTCGGGTGCTGCGCACTCCCAATCCATTCCCGAACGTCCTGCTGGTCTCTTGGCCTTGCGCGAGCTCTCCGAGGCTCGAGACCCTCCTCCAGGCACGGTGGACAGCTCCATGGAGGAGTCTGTCGTTACCAACGACCTGGACGAGGCTCAGTCCCGCCAAGTGGCACTCGAGCTCCAGGCTCCCGTCTCGAGACGGCTCGTGGCTCGACCACTATTGACGCCAATCATCCGCGATTATGGTTTTCAACCGCGCGATCCGGCGGAGACTGCTCGCCATGCTGCTTCGCAGCTGCTGAATACCTATGTGATAGGTCCTGCCGCTCGAATCCCAGAGGAGCTGACACAGCGCGCCGCGCTCCATGAACGCTTCCTGACTCCGCAAGTCACATCACTCTCAGAGTACCGTGAACGACTGCGAGTCCAGGGCCAGCGATGTTCGGTGCCGCCCATGCGGACTTATCCCGTGGCTCTTCAACCGGGGGGAGACTCTACGGAGTATGACTCCCGCTTTGAGCTTTGGGTGGAGAAGTCTCGGCGACTTAGTTCCATGGAGGCTCTTCGAGCTAGCTTCTCAGACGTGGATGCTTGTCTAGAGCGTCGGCTCCGCTTCGACTACGCGAAGCTTCGAGCCAAGAGACGACTGCTCGCGGGCTTTCAGTCGCGCCCACGTGTGGGGGATATCCGCTATGCTCCTTTGAGCCCGTCGGCTTCTCCCGTCCAAACGGAGGGGATTGCCATGGCTCGGCGTCAGACCCGGAGCGTTGGTGCTGACCCAGCGGCGCCCCAGCTTATAGCTGGGAAGCGAGAAGCGACCGACGACGCGGTCGCGAGCCCTCGGGGCGCTGTTGATCTATCTGATCAAAAGCGTCCACGACGCCAGGGCAATCCTGGCGGAGGGGCACTTCAAACTCCCATGAGTTTTCCGAGTGGGGGTAGCCACTCAACTTTACCAGATACTGGTTATGCCCACGGCACCGACGGTTCGCTAGAATACGTTCCACGTGGAAGTGGCAATTCCCCTGCTCGTCAAGTAACGCCGGAGGCGGCCTTCGTGCTGCCGCAGAGTCCTCTCCCGAGGTCGGGCGCGGTGGCGGAGCTCTCGCAGAGCCTGAGTCAACTGCGGTTGCTTGTCCAAGACGTTGACCAGCGCGTCTATCGCTACTGGGATGATATTGATTCGCTGCACCAGCGTCTGGACTGGGTCCAAGTTCCTCGCGAACTGTGGGATCACATCCGTGGTCTTGATGCCCGGGTGGCCGCTCTTGAGCACTGGGTGCCGTATTGGCAGGACTCTGTCCGTCGCGATGAGGAGACGCAGCGAACGCTGGCTGTGCTCCGCGGTCAGATTGACCTGCTGGCTCGCCTGCGAGAGGCTCCGCCCGGCCACTATCCGGTGACTGTCCCCATGGGGTCTCCTGCTGCGAGCTCGGCTCACCCTCCAAGTGCGTCGGTGACGCTCTTGACCCCAGGTCCCCGACCTCATAACAATTAACATTGCTTCTGCCTTTTGCATCCGCATGTTCCTTTTGTTTGTCTTGGCTCTCAGCCATTGCGTCCCGCACGTGTCTTAAGACACTTATACGTGTTGATAAAAACGTGTCAACCTGTTTACGAACAGCGAGAGGGCTGATATCAGCAAGTCACTCCGCGAACTCTTCTCCCCCACTAAGCCTTGAGCCAGGACGGGGCGGCGTCAGTGGGACGCGGGGATGTCACTGGCCGTTCACATCGATCGGCGTGTAGCCGGTGGAGGCATGCACAGCGTTGTTTAACGCAAACTCAACGAGTGGGAGCATGGCGCTCCACCGCTTAGGCGTTTCAGCGCAAATGCTGCGGAGGACATCCTTGACAACACGGTTGACGCGTTCCGTCTGACCGTCGGTCTGCGGATAATCCGCGGTGGACATGTCCAAGCGAGTGCCAAGCACCGCGAAGATGGACATCCAGAACTTGCCCGCGAAACGGGGCTCTCGATCGGAGACGACTGCATCGGGCAGACCGTGTTGTCTGAACACGCGGTCGAGGAACAGCGTATCTGTTCCCCACCATTAATGGTGTCCTGCACAGCCGCGAGGTGAGCCATCTTGCTCAGCCGGTCCACAAAGACCACAACATCCGTGTTGCCTGCCGCATCGGGCGGTAGGCCAAACACAAAATCCATGCTAATGGATTGCCAACACCCCGAGGGTACAGGCAAGCTGGCCCGCGGCGCGGCCGCATGTGGCGCGGGTTTGACCCGTTGGCACGTCTTGCACGTGCGCACATAGGTGCCGACCCACTTGTACAAGTTAGGCCGCCAATAGTGCAAGCTCACAGAGCTGTAGGTCTTTTCTTGTCCGAGATGTCCGCCGACCGGGGTGTCGTGTGCCTCATAGAGGATGAGGTACTTAAGGTCCTCATCGTGAGGAACCACAACCCGTGGCGGATCATCGGGTGTTGTGCTGTAATACAGCAACCCGCCATCGAACGCATAACGATGCAGGCGTGCGCGCAGACGCGCCGACAAGTCCTTGCCCGAGTCGTCAAACTCCTTGCTCCCAAGAGCCTTCAATAACGCGACACACATGGCGTCGCTGGCGTACGACGCGCGGATCAGATCCGGAATGGACGACGTCACTGTAGTGACATGAGCTAGCTCATATAGTCCGGTCGGCGCGACAGCGCATCAGCCAAAGCATTCTGCTTTCCTGGCTTATACTTCACCTCGAAGTTATACTCTGCAAAGTAGGATAGCCGACGCGCCATCCGTTGCGAGAGGTGAGGCGACTGTGTCGCAGTGCATAGTGACGCATGAACGGTGTAGATCACAAACGGCTTAGAGCCGAGCAGGTGAACCGTGAATTTGACCAGAGCATACTTCACTGCAAGTAGCTCCTTGTCATGAACTGGATAGTTCTTCTCTGCAGCTTTAAGCTGGCGAGATTCAAACGCGATCACGCGTTCACGCCCCTCGGCGTCTGCTTGAAGCAGTGCACAGCCGATGGCAAAGTCCGATGCGTCGCAGACGACACTGAATGGACGATCCGGGTCTGGCAACGCCAGTATCGGAGCATGAAGGAGGCTTTCCTTAATCGCTTCGAACGCATCTTGATGCTCGGCGTTCCAACGCCACTCCGCGTCCTTCTTTAAAATATTGGACAATGGCCGAGCCATCTCAGCGTAATTCTCGCTGTACTTATGCAAATAGTTGGCGAGGCCAAGCCACTTCCGTAAGCCCTTCTGGTTCCGAGGAGCCGGCCATTCGACAATGGCTTTCACCTTAGCGGGATCCGCTTGAAGGCCATGCTTCCCAATGAAGCACCCTAGGAAGGGTATCTCTTCAGCACCGAAGATGCACTTATCAATGTTGGCATACAACTTGTTCGTGCGCATGCACTCGGGAACCGCTCGCAGGTGCTCTACGTGGTTTTTCACATCGGTCTTACCGAGCTCCGCACGACTGTGGACGAATATATCGTCAAAGTACGTCTGAGCGTATGCCCTGTGGGGCCTGAACAGCTGCGTCACCAGACGAATGAACGTCGCTGGCGGGTTCGATAGCCCTTGGGGTATAACCAGCTACTCCCAGAGCATATCGCTCGGAGTGCTGACCGCTGTTAGCGGAATATCACTCGCTCGCATGAGCAGCTGATAATACCCGTCGACTAAGTCGAGGGCACTGTACAGCGTACAGCCCACCATATTGTTCTGAAGAACATCCTTCCTAGGAATCGGTGCCTGAGCCGGAATGGTGGCGGCATTAAGCTTATTAAAAGCATGCACGATACGCCACTTGCCATTAGGCTTTCTGACACAGAATGTAGGTGTCGAGTGCGGAGACTTGCTCTCACGCACCTGACCCGCCTCGTGCTTGGCACGGAAGAATGCGTCAATGATGTCACACTGTTCCCTTGGTAAGGGCCACTGTCTTGTGACACACTACTCGGTTCCCGGAACCAGATCGATCTCATGGCGAACGCCTCGATCGGGAGGAAGCTCCGAGGGCGGCTCCTTAGAGACTACATCCTGATACTCCCTGATGACAGGGTACAACGGATCCGACGGAATCTTTAGGATCTCCGATCTGCTACGCGCATTGAGCGCCTTCTTCGCGTCCTCTAGGACAGCTTCATCGAGAAGCGAGGATGAGTTTAACTCTCCCTCCGGTCGTATAACGACCACCTCGGCCAATTCGCCGGCCGGTAAGGCCTCGCCGAAGTCATCGAAGGACATCTCGTCCAGCTCCAACAGAGCAGCTAACGTGGCCACCGCCCCCAGGTTAACGTCGCCATCGACGTCACCTGTCACTCCATTAACGAGTGTATATAGCTGTTCGCTATCGTGTAGAGCGGTCCCACTCACTACACCGTTCACGTCTCGTGACATCTCCGACGCCATGCGTCTTGCAGCGAGCATCTTGCGTCGCCACCTCCTCTTCGCTGAGGTTGTCCACCTCCGAGAGGCACGCTCCCCTTAATTCGCGGCCTTCTTCTCCTTCTTCTTCTCCTTCTTCTTCTTCTCATTGAACCCGTGCCCTCCACCAAAGGATGGACGGCGGCTTTCGCATTGACGGGCGTCGGTGCAAGACCGCACCAACTTTATGTCGCTTGAGCGGGCCTTAAACCCGCGCTCGTACGCTCGACGAGCTCCTTGCCCCGGGGGCAGACGTCCAGAACACCACCACACACGCCCTTGGACTTACCACTTGGCCGAGGTCACTTCCGTCACTCCGGGCAATCGACCTCAGGTGGGCATAATCTAGTCCGCGGGGACGGCTTACCTGAGGAGTCGCCGCGTGCCGCTTGTGTTGGACCCCGAATATTTCACTCTGTATTTCTTTCTTTAACTCTGCTAGGCTGAAGGCCTTTCCTACAGGTTCCTATACTAATATCAAATGAAACTGGGCAGTTACGGCCCTTCCATACTAAAACTAAGTTCAATCGCTGACCAACCCTTTAGGCTCGCCGACCTCCCATAAGATCGGCGACCCCTCAGATTCGGAAATAGGCGAAACTCCCGGACATAATCGAAACTCCCGGACATAATCGAAACTCCCGGGACTGTGTCTTGGGTACACTCTTGATCCCGATTAGCTTAGCGCCACAGACCCGGCCAAAGTACGCAACCTTGGCCTAAATCCGGAAAGCGCTATACCACTGTTCCACGCTATGAAAGTCTAAGAACTTCACGCCTAGGTCCACGGGGACCTTAGGCGCCGTAACACGGGTGCCCGTCGCGAGACGGACAGTGACTATGTCACGATTACGCGCTTTAAGCGCCTCAGTATACAGCTGACTCCCTTCCATCGTGGAGCGCCGGGCGTAGGTACCCGATGCCCCAGAGGCGACCAATATTGTCCACGGCTTATCAAAGCCTTTGATAGTCGCTTGGACGACTAGCAAGCCAGGCTTGCAAACCCTTCCGTGTTAGAGAGCACTGCTCTCTTCGGGGCTAACCCCTGCTGACCTCCACCTCCATGAGGCTCAACAGAACTTAGTTCTTCCCGAGTAGGCCGCCCCGCGCCTACAGGGACTTCTCGTTTCCCGGAAACGAACCCGAGTTCTGGCCCGAAGCAGGGGCTTTGCTCGAAGGAGCCTGGCGGTGGTTACGCACGGGCAACCGACCCGTAGGTGGCGCGTGTCACCACATAAAAGCATCGCCGGATGCCTCTACGCTGCTCCGCAGCAAGAAGCTCAGCTTCTTGATCCTCAGTGTAGCTGAGATCCATGGGCTCGGGGTCCGACGATGGATTAGCGTATGACGCGTTCCATCCAAGTCAAGACGACTTAAAATTGAACTCGGCGTTCAATGCCACGTTCACAGCCGCTTCAAAAGTGGTGGGGTGGGTGCGGAAGACTTCCGTCCGGGCCACGCCCGTCCGCAGGCCCTCCATAAACACCGTCACGGTGACTGCCTCGGGGAAAGGGTCGACTGTCATGCCGGCAATCAGAGTTCGCAACTCTTGGATATAGTCTTCAAGCTCCTTCTTACCCTGGCGGGTAGCCAAGAAGCGTGCGCGAACGCGGTAAGCCTGGTTAGGCGGAGCGAATACTCGCGAGAGTTGCTGCTTCCATTGTTCCCATGTCGGGAATGACGTTTCCACGGACGTTCCGCACGTGCGTGCCCATTCGCGACCTCGGCCACCCAGCTTGGAGATGGCAAGCGCTACGCGCTGTTGTTCCGTCGTGAGCAAGGCTGAGCCCATCGCCGTCTCCAGCTCACGGGTCCAGAGCAACAAGCTCTCCCCTTCCTTCCCTTAGAAGGTCTTCACACTCAACATGAGTGGCTTGGGCTTGGGCCCGCTCGTCGACGTAGTCGTGGGCGTCGCAGACGCCGTGACCGCCGTCATTCTCTGTTGGAGGTGCTCCAACAGAGCATTCTCGTAACTTGAGAATGCCTCCAGGCGCGCGTTGACCGCATCCGGTCCTTGCGAGGCAAGGTGGGAAACGCCTTCCGGGTCCAACAAAGACATAAGCTTCTTAAGCGCGTCTTGTTGACTCGGGGGCAGATGAGCAAATTGCTCCATCCTCACAGAGGGTCAGTCTCTCAGACTCAGGTGTCGGATTGACTACGAGTGCTACCAAGTGCAGTGCGGCTGCCGTAGCGTGCGTCAGAGGAAGACGTAAACTCACCGAATCTGAGTACGAGTCCGTACGATCCCTATCTACGGACTCCTAGAATCTAAAGCCGTAACGCCAAGGCAACAAGATGCTACGTGTCTTTTTCCAAACTGATTTTAGTAATTGTCTTAAGTACAGCAAGGCCGTACGGTGCAAACATATGCAACTCACTATATAGCATAGTGACTCCTAATAAAATGCATGCTGACTGGCTCACGAGCCTCCTACTGTTTCTTTGTTATCTTTTCGGATCCCGTACTGATATTTGGTTTAATACCAAGTACTGATCTTGTTAATATGTGTCATACACACTTGGTGTACGTTCACCCAGGGTGTGTATGCCACACTTGTGTAACCCGTTACAGGGACGCTTGGACGTGGCGGGGGCACTGGATCCGGAAGGTTAAGTGGATCTACGTTCTTCGAGGGAGCCTCCAGAGGGTTTTCGTAGGTCAGATATCTTGGAGCTGGGCGCTTCGACGTATCCGCTGACTCTTCCCGCAGCAGACGAAGTATCGCTGCTGGATCCTCTTCCTCCGGACGAGTAAGGGGGGGTGCACCTACGATGTTCGCCACGATTGACAACTGGCGACGAGCGGCGTCGCGTTCACGGCAAGCATCTTCATAGTGGAGACGGAGATCCTTTCGGTCTTGTTCGGCGGCTTGATGTTGCTCTTGGATATCTCGCACTCGCTGCCCCAGCGCATCCACCGTCTCCTCAGAAGACTGCAGCGAGACCTGAAGATCCGACAACTCGATGCGCGCGACTTCGGCAGCCCGATCCGAGGAGGCGCAGGCTGCTATCTCCCGATCCAGATCGTCTAACGTGGTGCTGTGAATGGCGCGGAGGCGGCTTAACTCTGACACGGTGTCCACATGGCTCTGCTGGCGTGACTCCAATTCACTACGGATCTGGACCACCTTCGCCTCCGCTTCAACTGCAGAAGGAAGAGCTAGATCTCGTTCTTGAGCAAGAAGTTTCGGTTACTGGGGGCGTCAACTGGATCCTGGATTGGGAGGTGTTCCGTCTCGGCCGGCCGAAGCGCGGCATAGACGCGATCCAAGCTGCCTTCCAGGATCCGCCGCTGCTCCTCGGAGTTTTCAAGATCACGCTCGACATTGGCGTATTTACCTTGTAGATCCAGGATCTCCGAACCGGCCAGATCCACCTCCGTCGCCAAATGGTCGTTGTTCGCTTGGAGACGATTCCGCTCGCGAGTCATGCATATCAGTCGACGCTCAAGGTCTGGGATCGCTTCAAGTTAGAGTGCGATCTGGTCTTGAAGGCCCTGGATTCGGGCAACATTGGCTCCCTCGATATCCACCTGACTGCGAAGGTCGAAAACCTCGGCGCCCAGACGGCCCAACTCTACGTAATATGCGGCGATATACTGCTCGGTGGCATGGAGGTCCTGCGTTTGCTGTAGCAGCAAAGCCACCACTTCCCCATGTCCTTTGACCGCGACGTCCCGCGCGGCGATGGCCTCTTGAAGGTCGGCCGGAGGCGGAGTTGGCCGAAGGCCCCCCGCTGAAGGGACGCTGGAGGTTCGGCAGTAATGGCTGGGCTGGGATCCACAACCGGTAGAGGGGGCCCACGATGGTTTGTGACCAGGGCTTGTCATGCGGCGGGTCGGGGAGGACGTGCTCGAATGCGAGAGGTGCCGACAATGAAGCCGTTGCGCGGCAACAACTACCGGCAGGGGGCGATTGTGGAGAAGCGGTACTTTCCGAGATTGACGTTGATGGATCAAGACCATGTCGATGATCCATAATAGTGACGGATGACCTGGATCCAAGTGCTGAAACGAGGCCTATGCGATTGCGGGGATGTGGAAGGAGGCTGTTAAGCTTAATGCGTATGCAAGTGATGAACTGAAGACGAATGACAGAGGCAGATGCTAGTTCCGAGTGGTTAGAAGTCTAGATCCACGAGTGAGATTGGGTCCAGACATCAATCAGATTTGGATCTAAAATTTGATGGATCTGGATCTAGAGGTCGGATGGATGGATTTAGGCATACGGACCTGTGGTGTATCTTGATTCAAGAGCACCAGACTCAGATCCAGGCGATTGGTGGATCTGGATCTGATATGGGCGGAGTGGATCCAAGATATAATAAGTGGATTGGGCCTCTACAACATGGTACACACAAGATGGGATAGCGAGAGTATTGGGAGCCAGATGGGATACAAGATGTAGATGGGATGATATGATTTAGGATGGTATAGGACATCTCCATAAATCAGAACCGAATTTGCGTTGGACATCGCAAGCGTCTTCCTCTTCACCTGGAATCGGGAATTACATTGGCCCCCAAGGTGTACGGAGGTAGTCTATAGGAGATCTAGTGTTGGGTATTATATCTGGATAATATATTGTCCAGATCCAACCTACTGTTGATTCATAGTCTAAGTGCATAATATTGATTTACCGGAGTTTACTGCTTGGCAGGGAGATCCTTCGCTTCTCAAGACCCAAGATCCCGCTATATATAGGAAGCGGCAAGCACAAGAAAGGAAGACACGCAAAGGCAAGGGACATCCAGATCCAGAGTATTGGATCCACGGCCCCCCAGATCCAAATCGGAAAACCACTGGGTCTGGGCATTATACCGGGAGTAGTGTGAGGATTTCCACCCTACTTGCCAAGATCCCGAAGTCTCGCGAAGACATTCATTCTTCAACACTTGGACTCTTCACCAGTTACCAGAGTGGCAGATCCAGCCCTACCGACGGGTACACAACGTGACCAAGTTCAGCACAGATCCCAGATCATCGGGGGACCCCCTCCGTTAGTCGGTTTCCGGGCAAAGTTGGAAGTTGGATCCAGCAATCTCGCAGATTTTGCTGATTCTGCTACACCACATATGCGGAAGACCTCTCTTTTGGACCTCAACAACGTAAATCCGAGCTTGAACGCGGCCAAGCACACCCTCGTCCAGGTCTTTAAGAAGCGCGGCCAATTTCATCTGGTACACCCTTGAACGATGTCTGGACGGTCTTGTGCACTCTGGCTCTCGTCTGGAATCTTCTCTTGGATTTCGTCCCACGTCGGACTGCATGTCATCGTCACAAACACGTCCGGTTTTCCGAACTCGCGAACGACAGCCATGGCATCTTGATAGGACTTGAAGATATGGCGCGGGCCGCCCGGATGGGTTGAAGGAAGCACAACACGTTTACCAATCTGGCCCAGGTTAACCAAATGTCCGGGGCGATGTCGGGGCTGGTCCGGTTGGTGTAGTGTTCCTGTTTCGCGGTCGTAGTCGCTCAGTAGTGCCTCGCCTTCACACAATCGACAGTCGTTTCACTAAGAAGAGTGGCTTGAAAACCGCAGTACTGGTCCGCCCGTGGCTCTGCTTGATGTGATGCAATCCATCGTAGTTGTTCTTGTTCGCACTTGGTACGCTGATCCACACAGTATTGCCGAAACAATTGCCCACCTTGGTGAAGTACCGACTGGTCATCCACCTTTTGGTACTGCCGATAAGCTACGTGTTCGCGGAGAGACATCTCGCGTTTGTTTCTTCGCTCAAAGTTGTTTGCATACGTCTCCGTGTACGTCCACTCCAGCTCTCCGTGCGGTTGAATAAGGGTACTGAAGGGGATCGTCCCTTGGGTTCGACTCGAACAGGCGCAGCAAATTGTGGTCTTTAGTCCACAGGAGAATATCGCACGACCACTCCAAGTTTCCATCGTTCGCAGATGCCATGCACTCGCAAACCACGAAGATTTCAGAGTTTCCCTGCTAAGTGGTCCCAACATTGTCGACGGGCGGCACCAATTGCCTCCCACAACAGTTTGTCCTCACTTCACCATGGCTGGCTGGACCATGGCTGGCTGGGACCATGGCTGGCTGGACCATGGCTGGCTGGCTGGACCATGGCTGGCTGGTGCAGCGAGGACAAACCGTTGTGGGAGGCAATTGGTGCCGCCCGTCGACAATGTTGGGACCACTTAGCAGGGAAACTCAGTAAGGACAAACTGTTGTGAGAGGCAATTGGTGTCCCCCGTGTTGGCGAAACTCTAACATCTTCGTGGTGGAAGGCCACCGAGGCATCGGACGTACATATCAGTGCGTCAGGCGACACTTCCACTGGCCGGGCATCTTCAAGAGTGTTCGACGCTACGTCGGGGAGTGCACCGACTGCGAGACGGGAAAAGGTCGACCTACGATCCTAGGCGAATCGCCGGGCAACATTATCGCGACTTACCCGTTCCAGGTCATCGCGATGGAACATATTCCGTCGGTGCCTATATCGTACAAGGGCAATACCGAGCTCCTCGTGTGGGCCAACTGGTTCACAGGCTTCGTCATTGCGCAAGCCAAAGCGTCGCGAAGTGCTGAGACGGTGGCCGAAGCTTACGAAGAGGCCGTCGTCAGACGGTTCGGAGAGAGCGAAGCTGTCCGACATGATCGGGAGCCGGACTTCATGACAGACTTCTTCGAGGCGTTTAGCAAGATGATGGGCCAGAGACAACGAGCGACGCTCGCGCATCTCAGACGTCGACCAGCGCGATTGGGATGTGTACACCGAACGGCTCACGTTCGCCCCGACAGAACGCGGGACGAGACCCCGTTCTACCTTGTGTATGGCTGGGACGCGCGATCTACGCTGGAAACGACGTTCTCGATCGTAAATACGTCACACCGAGACGCGGACGCCCGGCGCTGGAGGATGCAAATCCAACGGCATTACAAGATGGCACGAGCACAGGCACTGGAACTGGTTCAAGAGGCCCTTGCTGAACGAGCAACACGCCACAACGAAGGCGCGTCACAGCACTCGATCGAGACGGGCTCGCAAGTCTGGCTGCACGTGGACCGAGTGAAGTCGGGATACGCTCGCAAGTTGGCGCACATGTGGCACGGCCCGTTCCGCGTGGTCGAACGGGTGAACGCTTTTGCAGTCCGTCTGGAGACGACTGGGACGCCTTATCAACTGTTCCTCATTGTGCATGTCTCCAAGCTGAAGCCCGTCCGGGAATTTCCGACGCGTCCTGCGACGCAACTGACGGTGCCGACTGACGGGCGTTTTAACTTCGACGAAGAGCTCTTGCTGGAAGACATCTGGAACGCACAAGACTTGTAGGACGATGCCTTCCAGGTAGAGAAGATCCTGGACGTGCGCGAAGGACGCGGTACGCGGTACGGCCGCACACGACAAGAGTTCGAAGTGAAGCGGAACGGCTATCCAGACTCCACCTGGGTTGAAGAAGCCGATCTGAATTGTGGAGGCCTGTTGTACGACTTCTTACGACGCCGCACGGGACGCAACCGGTTCGAGGTGATGCAGTCGCATGAAGACGCGGTGGACGGGCCTGTTCCCGACGGTGGAACGACCGAAGTGGTGCGGTGAAAGTCGATGGGATGTCCGTCGACACGAGGAAGGGTGGAACCCTCGTCTAGGGAAGTGGCTGGGGCGAGGAAGATTGGCAAATGGGAAGTCTGGAGGACCGGCTGGTTAGCCGAAGATGGGACGGCGGGGGTCGTCCCATATAAAAAGAGTCGAAAGAAAAGGAGGAAGAGGACAGAAGACCAACGGAGAGTGCAACGACGGTATATTAGCGCGTACGCAAGCTACGACATGCAAGAGCCATGGGATAACGCCCTAGATCTCTGGGATGAACTTACCAGCGAGCCGAGGCAACAAGTAGGCGGGGTGAGCGTGCGTCACCGCGCAGACGCCGCACGCATCCGGCTGCGTCCGGTAGAAACGACGCCACGGCTCACGGGCGTCCACGGCCTCCAGCGATGCTAGTAAGGAAGTATCTTCGGCGCGCGGATACCAACGACCCACAGTTGTCTGCGGCGGTGGGAAATTGCAAAATCATGGGATCTAAGAGCAGATCCGTGTCCGTCAACACCGCCAAAACAGCGCAAAGACGTCCAGAATCACGCTCACCCAATGGTCGCCGGCGTGAGAGCGACGCGAATTTCGCTGCTGGCGCCAAGTCCTCCAAGCCTCGGTCTGAGGGACAGGAAATTCGTGCATCGACTCCCAATATACCTGGCCCAACGGTCGGGGTGTCCCTTGTACCGGTGTACGAACGGCTGGAAAACTGCGTCGCCCGCGGCAAACGTGAGCGAAGCCACCCGAAACGTGAGATATCGGCAAGGACGCGACGCGTACAACGCGTCGACATTCGCGCGTAAGCAACGCAACGTTCCAAGTCGAGGAAGCACGGTGGCCAGTGGCGGGAAACAGCCAGTCCGCCGGCGGCAGGAAGGCCACGCGCACGTCGCGCACCGTCAAGCTGTCCAGCCGGCGTGCACTGAGCGTGCGGGACCATGGCTCGTAGCGGCGGCGGTGCCACTCCGACTCGTCCTGGTACGGTGGGATGGCCGGAGAGAAGAAAGGGGTGCCACCCGTTCCTCCCTGCGAACTGATAGAGGGCCTGGTATAGCTGGACGAGCTCGAAGTGCTCGATGGACTGGAAGACGACCCGTCCCCGTCGGACGCGGCCGGGTCTGCCGGAGCAGAAACATGCCCCGCGGGCTGGCGGATATGAGGTGAAGCCGACCGAGATGGAGACCACGACACTGGTTGTGGACTATGGCGACGAAGCCGGCGACGCTTGGCGTGACGAGACGGGGCCGTCTTCCCAACATCTGAAGAACGCGCGGAAGCAGGCCGCGAAGATCGGGACCGCGACGGCGTACCAGAGGTACCGGACGGGGTCGTCGCTGCGCTGTCGGAGGCCGCGGTGTCGACGACGGTGGACGCGCGATGACTCCGATGCAGCTGAGGCTGGCCTCACGACGGCGTAGAGGCGCCACCCGAACGGCCAGGTGTGCAGGACACGCTCGCGGCACGCCCAGAACTGATGCGTGACGTGGGGGTAGACCCCATGGTGGCCGGAGTCGATGGACGCGGGGAGACGGACTGCGTGGGGCCTGTCGGAACTGCCGGTGGGGTGGGCACACCACTAGGAGCCCCGGCGGTCCGCGAGGCCCCATCGGAAGACGCCGGCTCCAGCTGCGCCTCCATACAGCGTAGGAGTCCAGCGAGATCCAACGTGCCACCGCCGGCAGCCACCATGGCGTCTAGACGCTGGGCTGGGACGTCACGAACAAGGCGAGCGAGCTCGCGCCTGAGCCAAGCCCCGCGGAGCAGACGGCGCCAAGACGCGGGACGCTCTGCGTGCTCTCGTTGCCACTGGGCCAGACGGTCTTCCAGGTCGGTGATGTGGCGGGCCTGCTCACGTAGTGCACAGCCAAACGTTCCAGTCGGCGAGCCACCACGCGGCGGTACTTGAGCAACGCTGAGCGGAAGCGCTGGGCCCGGCCCACGGACCGCAGCTCAGCCGTGCTGGCGCGCGCAGCGTTCGCCTCTGCAGCGATGCGGGCGGCGGACGCGGACGAAACCGACGCCTCCAAGTCACGAAGACGCGCAAGGTCGCGCTGCCGCTGCTCCGCGTGAGCCGTCAGCAGCGCATTCATGCGCCGGACATCCTCCTCTAACGGGACATTGAGCCGATGTGCTGCTTCGGCTACAGAGGCTCTGGGCAAGGTCGGCCTGGACCGCCCACAGCTCCGCGACGACAGTATCGCGCTCTCAACGACACGGCCGCAGCAGACGCTTGGTCGCGCGTGGACGTCGCCGCGGCAAGCTCTGCATCCACGGCGGACATGTTCGCCTGCAGGCTCGTTGCGTCGGCACGCGCACGTGCCAGTTCGTCATGGAAGTGACGGGGCACTGTGGACGATACAGTGGGGGCCGTCGGCGGAGAAGTAACCAGCGCCAGCCGCGCCGCCGGCCGGGAATTCTCCGCGCGCGCCGCAGCCAGCTTGGATGTGCTCGGTGGCCGCCTGCTCCTGGACTCGACACCGAGTCTCAAAACCATGAACACGGCCGGCGTGGTCGTGAAGACGCGCAGCCTCGTCCTCCAGTCGCGTGTTTTCGCGCTCCAAGACCTCGGCTTGCTCGTGTAGCCGGTTGGCCGTGCGTGCGCCCAGCTCGAAGCCCTCACGCACCCGGCGCTGCAAGGTGCGATTGCCGTGGTGCAGCACGGACGCGTGAGCGGCCAGGCCAGCATTGTATGCAGTGACAAGCTCGAACCGGGCGCGCAGCGTCGCAGCCTCGTGCTCGAGCCCGTGTGCTTCCACCAAAACGGACGCCACGGATGCTTGAGGGTCGTCCACCAACGGAAGCTCGACGTCAAGCGGTGGCGGCACGGAAAGGGGCCTAGTGCCCAGTGCACATGCGCGACAGTCGCCCGGAGCGACGGCCTCCCCTGGTAAGGCCTCGACGGAAGCGTTGCTTCCAGCGCTAGACAGCATGTGGGGCGCCTGACGGACCCCGTCGTAGGGCTAGGGTGGAATAGAAATCAGGGCGAACGAGCGAAGTAGGGCTAGGCATCGAACCGCCACGTGGCGAGGTTCAAGTAGCCAGTCGATAGCATAGGATAGGTGTAAAGCTCAGTCCCGAATCTTCTTTGCGACATGTTCAAGTGGATTTCTCCCCTTCGGTCCAAGTACTTCCGAGTTACAGCAACCAAAGCTGCCCCTATAACGCAGCCCCCCGTCACTCGGTCGTCGGTGTACTCACCCCTCAGCCCCTCAGACCCGTGCCCAACAGAAGGGACACGTTAAACGATACCGTCCAGGCGCGCCCGATAACGCGCAGCTGACGACGAAGACCCGTGCCGGCTCCGATAACACCACACAAGACCGCGTCGGCCTCGATAACGCCACGCAACCCCCAATGACGCGACGCCCAGATAACCGCGTGCGACCAAGGGCGAGACAGGAGAACAGACGGATCAAGAACAAGACCGTCCCAGTAAGGAAGACCATCTACTCAAGGTTCAAGTAAGTTCGTGACCCTATCCTGAGATACGTCACTCAAGTATCGGGAAAATACCCGACACGACTGCCGATAGCGGGCGCGACGGTTTGTGCCAGAACGACTTTGCGGATTTCCGCCAGGGCACTACCCCACAGGGTTAATTATAACCCTTTCTTATTTGCCACCCTCTCATTTCAACCAATCACCGGGGTACATTCGGCCAGCTGACATATTGGTGTTAGTTGTCACTCTGCAAAAAAAAAACTCAGTCATCCAGGCAGTTTAAAAATTACCCCCTACCCTCCGCACGATGGGTGTCCCCGTCAAGGGCAAGCACAGAGGTACAAGAACGCCTCCGAAACATTCGAGTATGCTCGCCAAGCTACTCGTCGTATTTCTGGCCAAGCTCTCGCCATAACTCTCGCCAAGCTACTCGCCATAATGCTGGCCAAGCGCTCGCCGTAATTCTGGCGAAGCTACTCGCCATAATGCTGGCCAAGCTACTCGCCATAATGCTGGCCAAGCTACGCACCGTAATGCTGGCCAAGCGCTCGCCGTAATGCTCGCCAAGCGACTCGCCGTATTGCTGACCAAGCACTCGCCGTAATGGTGGGCTGGCCGAGCCCTCGCCGTGATGCTGGCCAAAATGTTTGCCAAGCGCTCGCCGTAATTCAGGTCACGCTACCTGCCTTAATGGCGCCGCCGTAATCCTGGTCACGCTACTCGTAATGACGTCGCTGTAGTGCTGGCTGAAAGGCCCGCTGTAATGAAGACCATTGGGATGCTGCCGGTCGTGCCACGGCGGCTATCAAGACGGTCGTTATCGTGGTGGTCATGACACCCGTCATGATGGCGACCGTTATGCCAAGACACTCGCCATGATACTGGCGAAGGTATCGGGCGTCGTGATGTTGCTGCTGCTGTGAAGCTGGTCGAAGCGCCGTTACTGCTTTAATGACGCTCGTTACGTACCGATCACCGGGTGCCTGCTGATTCCCATGGTGTTCGTGTTCGCCAGCAGGTTAGCTGGTTGAGGCGCATCATGCTCTACGGTATACTGGTCTTCCTACTGGTTCAAGGGCGCAGATGTTATCATGCTGTTGATTGGGGAGTTGGCAATGCTGCTGATTCAAGGGCTTCGTGGCAGCCGTCGCGGGCTTCCGTGCTCTCGACCCAATGGCGAAGTTCTCACTGCCTTGATGGCCGTGCTGCTACCCGTCACGTTTGTTATCGCTGACAAGCTAATGTTAAAAACCGGACTGCTGGGCTTTGCCGCTATTGGTGGCCAATGGCCTTGTTGTTGCTTTGTCCGGTTTCCTATTATGCGTCGAGGTGCGCTACATCGACTTACACTGTGAAATGCTATGTTTAGTACATAAACAATAATAATGTTTTTTTTGTTTTACACAATGGTCAAACTTCGTGTTGCTGGCCGATGTTCATTGCCATCATGGCCTTCAAGAATAGCGCCTGTGCCTTATAAATTTGAGAACCACGCATCAAGTTACCTTGGCTGTTGTACACTTGATTCGGTAAGTAGTATCGGTGATACTTTTGCCAGCATGACCAAGACGACACTTGACATAGGTGCGGCATCGTGGTATCTACCACGTATGTCCGCTTACATAAAGCTATTTTGTGAGTTTCGCAGTATTCCGTTTTTTTTGGGTTGGTTTCCTACACTCGAATCTGCAGACGGCACACTCCCGCATCGCTTGACTCTTACCACTCAGAGCTAACCACGACTCCCGACCAGCACACTCCTCCTGGGTCTCGGAAGAAATATTCTTGGGTGCGCCACGACAGCCACTCATGGATAGAGCTGCTGTAACATTATTTGCCTCGGTGAAAGGTATCCCATCATCATCACTCAAATTGTTCTTCCAAGTTCCATCAAACATTTCACGAGCCAACCCAGCGACAAACGAGCGGTGTTTGTCCCGCATGTTCAGAACAACATCATTGCCGTCGTTGTCTAAGTTTTCTTCGTCACAGCTAAGCTGTTCATTCAATGCTAGTCGATGGCAAACGTAAGCGTTGCAGCGTGCAGTATCAACCATCGTCAATGATACTTTCTTATGTCATTTCTTAAACGAATGACCGTCAGCTAAAGAAAATCGACCGCGGAGCTGGTCATGCCGGTCCACACCCTGCATAGCAGCGTTATACTCGCTTACGCATTTAGGGGCCTCGAATCTAACGCGCTCCTGCTTAATGCGCCTGTAGACAGTTGCTGTTCCTGAATCATCAGCATTCGATATGACGTTGACAATAGAACCGTCAACCCAACTTGCAGCCACTATGTGCTTGTCGATACACACCTCTTGCCTCATGCAACCTCTCTCTCTTGCATCATTATCGGTTAGCATTGCGTAGCGGGGGAAATATTTGCTCGATGAGCGCACTGTACCACGTCCATAAAGCCCTATTGTTCTTAAACTCTCCAGAAGCAAGCAGGAAGTATAGAAGTTGCCTGTGTTAACGATGCGTCGGGGTCCATTGAACATACTTGTCGCCTCAAGAACATGAGTTCGAATATCCGAAGACTTCTTTGTGATGGCGGAAATACGCTCCAGTTCAGCTGCTGTGACTACATTAGTAAGACGTTCAGAAAGTTCACTGGAGCAGTGTAGCTTAAACCCTAAAACCATCCACGTTGTTGAACAGCAGCACATGTACAACTTAAAGTGATATTTGCCTGTTGGTTTGCGTGGGTTGTAGACAATTAGATGCCGTGCGAATTTGGAGCGACATGCAATACTGGCTTCATCTACAGCAACATTTCTTCCAGGTATCACGTGAAGGGCGCATCTTTTCTTTAGAGTCGTTACAAGGGGCCGTATTTTAGCTGCAGGATCCCGCTTCACTTTATCTTCGGAGGCTTTGTCACGAAACGATAAATTACTTCTGATATATAAAAATCGTCGCCAGCTCATAATTGATGACAAGTTTGTCGAAATCGAACCAGCAAAAATATTTTCCTCTTCATTGTCTACCCAGTAGTTCCGCATCTCACCCTTTTATCAGCAAGCGCCATGTACCACAAAATACCGAGAAACTTCATGATCTCGTCCGCTCAATCGGATTTGGAGATGAGTTACCGTGTGTTATTGCATATTCGTTCGAAAACACCACAACTTGTTTCCAAAGAGAGAGCGGTAGAAATGCAAAAAAACTAGAAGTCGCCGAACGACCGAAGCAGCCCTTACTTTCTTCACGAAGTTTCGTCGTTGTAGAACCATCGGCATGAGTATACAGACCGGGGACTTGACCCAGGGAAGCAGTTGGGGAGATAGACATCCCTTCAATTGCCTCCACTTCGGCAGGGCATAAATCGATGTGCAACTCTTTGGGTCCACGAAACGCCGACCATTTCCCGTAGCCTAACTCATCGACTTCTTCAAAATCATCAGAGAGTGACGGGATGCCAGAATATTTTGGCGAAACGGCACACAACGAGATCCATGATTCCCCAAACTCAACTGTGTTTTTTTGCGCTCACAAACTGTTTTACACCACGGTCGATAACTGTTTCTCCAACATGGTGCACATGAAATTTAGTTTGGAATACTGTACGAATTTCAAAAGAGGTGTTGGGATTGGTAAACCATCTGCATTCGTCTTCTTCTCAAGGGAATACCGTGTCACTAGACCGACGAGGTAGGACCCACCAACGTTACCGTAACGACTTTGAGGCATCCAGGATTCTTGAGCAGGAAAAATGCAACTTTTGCGTCAATGAACATATCCGCCCTTACTTGTATTTGATTTTTAAGTTCATGCGCAATGCAGTCATGTCAGACGAAACCTTGCTAGGTCGTGCTTGTGTCGGTGCCTTGATTGTTTTTGTCGTGCGGTTAGACATTGGCTCGATAGACCTCTTTGGTTTTGTAGCAGCTCGTGGTTTCAGTCTCCCCAATGATTTTTGTTTCCTTTTTTGTAGTGGGCTTACTTAGCTCACTACTTTAGCTTACACGTGTGCGCGACGTGTAGGAGGAAGCGTAGGTGTATTTATATTCAATTAAGTATACTTAACCTTGTAAGTATAGTTAACCTAAATGAAATAGTATTAATATCCCTTTTTGGTAGAAATGAGAACTGAATTTGAATGTTAACTTTGATCTTGCCTCCTAAAACTGATATCTATAAAGAGAGGATCTGCCAACGAGTGGTTGGCAGAATCTCTGTCCTAATGCGTGCTCCTTATTGGCAGATATCTGTTGCTTTCTGCCAATAGTAGTGCTTCCTACAACGAATGGTGGCCACACTGCATGCGGCCCACCTGAATGTATCCATTAGTGCGTGTTGCACTAATGTGGAGGTTGCCCGAATGTGTAGCCCCGCTACACTTTTTGGTCGTAGTCCTTTATGTTTTACTGCGGTGGGCGCTTCGTTGAAAGTGTAATTGCGAATCTCTGCGCTGGGCCTGGCCTGGACTTCTTGAGATGTCAGCGCAGGGCTCACTTGTAGCTCTGAAACACCCTCGTTATTGTATCCGGTTGCCGCTCTATTACTGTCACCCAGCCCGACAGCAGAAACTGAAGCTCCATGATAGCAAGGCTTGCTGCAATAGCACGCATCACCGAAATATTTTTACCGTCTGGACCACGAAGATTTAATGAAGCACAAACGTCATGAGAGCAAAAATGGTGTAAAAATGCCCCACACAACGTGCATGAGCGAGATTTAGTGCACTCATCTTTGCAAACCGCGCACCGAACCGATGCGGGTCATGTCGGAGAAGGCCCAGCATGGTCTTGTGTATTAGCTTCGACTTGATCTGCAGGTAAGTTGATGATAATCTCGCTCTGTTTTTCGTTTTGAAAAGGGCAACTTTCTCTAGTACCAGTAGAAGAGATAGAACCTTCCCGCACACAAAAAATTCCCAGAGGTTCCCTAGCAATTGTTGGCATTACTGCAGGTGCACCACCGTCCACAGAATCGAAATAGGGATCCACAACTGCTCGCTCACCCAGAAAGTAATCTTGGGATTCAATTCCATTTGGATTGCCACCAACACTAATGTAACGGTATCACATGTCCAAACTTCGAGCGGGTGGGGCTTGGAAGTCCATCCGTCACGACGCAGGGCTTTCCAGATGTGGTTAAATACGTCTAGGATATAAAGCAACATGTACCAGGAGATATTTATTAGATAGATTTCACATTCCACAACGTAGGCAGTCGTACCTGGTGAAGTAAGGGAGGTATTATCCACCAGCTTCCGGCAGGGCTCTCCGGCGCTTGGAGACTCTTGTCTCCGCGTATTCACTTGAGCTCATGTATTACTCAGAATTCTTGCTGAGACGTTGGGCGTCCTTTCGACAAGATCCAGATTCAATGAGACAAACGTTTGGATTTCCAAAGATCCGGATCTAATTGAGCACGATCACTTGTTACGAAAAATAGCAAACCGCGTGCTAATTTCATCTATAAACCCTTTTCAAGGGTTTACCTGACAGCTCCTAAGGAAATTGTGATAGTGACGGTCGTGTTTTGAGCCACTTACTACATATCCCCATGTTATCCGACGAAAACGGCTCAACGATTTTTTTCCTATCCGAATCGAACGCCCTGCGTCACACATTGGTGAGCCATTTTGCATATTTACTAAGAATCTGGGAGGCTTCGCGTTGAAATTGCTTGGCAGGCTACTTGACGAAAACATCCACCGACATGCAAGCGATCGAACAGCTAATCGTCGTCTCCATAGCGGCGATGCTCAAGCCACGACCGCAGTTCACGACCGCAGTTTACATTATTTCATCTGCAAGACGGAATTGGTTTTGATCTGGTGGAGATGACGGCGTGACGAAGTGTACTATACCCAGAGAATTCTCCAATGTGTGCACATGGCGGGAGTTGGCTACCGACAGACACTGGATGGGGTCATAGAACACCATCTTCAGGCCCAGCAGACCAGCTAGGAGAGACACCCGCGAGCCGTTGTGTCCGTACCGACAAATCCAAGCGGGGTGACATCGGCGCTAGTAACGCTACCGTCTCCAATTCTGCGGAGCGGTACAGCGAGGGGTTGTCCATGAGGCAGGCGGGCGCCGTGGGGCTGCGCGCGTAGCCGCTGGTCTTGGCCGAGTGTAACGGGCCTAGAGCATGCCCGTCACTGGCTTACACGTAGCGGTAGAGGAAGCGTCCCGTTCTCAGTTAGACTGAGAACGAAGTATTAATTCCAGTGTAAATTCAACACTGATTTATTATTAGACCAGGGCGCGGGCCCTTAGGACTAATGTGAACCACTCAAACACAGGTCAACAGCTGATTGGCTGAAAGTGGGATCTGGCTCCCCCACGTTTCAGCCAATCAGATGGAGCCAACTCAGCACACGCTAGCCGTGTGCTGTCTGTACCTACTTATGTAATGTATGTAAGGTGTCTGATGACACATGTAAAACGGAGGGCCCATTACATCACCCTCCTCTCAAGGCAGCACTCACGAGACGTGAGTGCAAGCTAATCAAATTCTTGGAAACTGAGAGACGTCAGTTGGCGCGGCGTCAACGGCGAGATCACGATGCGAGCAGACCGGAGCTCCTGCGCACCGCAGGGACACAGTCACATTTGCGTGGCGAGGAGCAGGGCGCAGCAGAACGCTGGGCAGACCGGGGAGTACTTGGGGGCGACGACAGCGGAGATGGCGACGATGACTGGAACGACGGCAGGCTCGCGGGCGACCACCGCGAGGGCGACACCGACGACCCAAACTTTGGCGACGACTCCCAGCGCGGGCATGCCCGCGCTACGGGCTCCATCATCGTTGCGCGCGATGGATCGAGAGCTGAAGCCGTGGGACTTGTATGACTTGTCGGGTACCGAGTCGCCAGAGTCGCTGGCGACGATGCAAGACTACTCCCGTCGGTTCCGAGCGCTGCGGGGAAAGGATGTCGATGGTGTCGCGTATGATTCACTCCAGCGGTCGTGGTGTGCCATGATCGCCCGATGTAATCGGATACTTCGGGAAGGAGACAACTTCGTCGCATGGCTCGCGGATCGCGAGGAGGTGGTCGGTCAGTATTCGCTGCGGGAACTGCGTACGCGCGTGTGCAGCAACGCGTGGGACGAAGATCGGATCTGTTACGTGCAGGTCCGCGAAGGTTGTGCAGTCTGTGGCAGCTCGGAGCATTTATCCGATGCGGACTGGACGCGCGAGGGCACGGAGAGCCCGCTCGACGAGTCGGAGCAGGCGTGGATCGCCAAGTATCGGCGCGCGCTCAACGAAGCCTCTGTGACTTATATTCGCGGCGGAGGCCGCCGTGCTCGTTCACGACGGGGTCCATCCCCGTCGCCACGTGGCCGTTCGCGTTCTCGGTCGCCGCAAGGTCGGCGACGGTGGGGTTCTCGGTCGCGGTCTTGGTCGCCGCGGGGACGGCAGCAGCGGCGCTCTCGTTCGAGATCCCGTTCCGGTACTCGAAGATCACATCTGGAACATCTCGGAGGAGCACTGAACGTGGCTCCCACGTATCGTCTTCAGGCGGGTAACCAAGCCAGCGTACTCGGTAACGCCGCGCGGGGGAAATCCCGCGCGTCGACGGAGGGCTCGTACGTGCGCGGGTACGAGACGT
>BSXT01000041.1:0-122858 GCA_030267785.1 Phytophthora fragariaefolia
AGCACGATTCGTCGCAGCTTCAACATCCCCCTGGATCATCCAGGTGTGCGCGCTATCGCCGCGAACCACCCCCGCCAATTGTTGACTCGGCGGGCCAGACGTGCTGGATCGTGGATCGTCTCGTGGCGCACGAGGATCCCCCTCGTGCGACGTCTCGTACCCGCGCACATACGAGCCCTTCGTCGACGCGCGGGATTCCTCCCGCGCGACGTTACCGAGTGCGCTGGCTTGGATATCCGCCTGAAGAAGATACGTGGGAGCCACGTTCAGTACTCCTCCGGGTTGTCCCGGATGTGGTCCTCGAGTATGAGAGCAAGGCCGAGAGCGCCACTGACGCCGATCCTGCGGCGAGCGGCGAACGCGAGCCCCCAACGCAAGCACGCGGCGGGGTTCGCCGTGATGATTAAGAACCCAAAACTGATGACGACCCCGGACTCGATCCGGTGACCTTCGACTTGGCAACGCAGGGCATGATCACTGAGCGGGTGTGGCATCGCTTCGCCTCGATGATGGACATTGTGACCAGCGTACGCTCAGCCGTCTGAGTGTGTTCATGCTGCGGAAATTGCGTGGAAGTCCAAAGTTCAGCGGCTCGTGGGGTGCCCACGATGTGTTCTGCGACGCGTTGGTGTCTCGGCAGCCGAGTGTTCACGTTCAAAAGCTGAGTACACCCACGCATCGCGAGGTGAACAGGTGCTCCACGTGGGGATCGAACCCATGCCCACCAGGATGGTTTCGTGCGTGCTTACGCACTGCACCACGCCGGGTTTGTTCGCCATCGATATTCTCGATGTCCAAGTTGGTCTTGTTGACCGTCGAGATGACTCGACGGGGCGTGTGCCCCTTTGCCAGCCGTTACGTCGAAGGGTCGCTTCGAAGAACCGCGCAGCACTGACCGTCATCCTGTGTCTCCGCACTCGTCGGGGACGTACTCCCCGTGCCCGCGATCGTCGCCGGGCGTGTCAGACGTCCAAGCTGCATCCGTCGTCCAAGCCGCGTCCGTCGTTGACTGCCGAGTTCGCCGTCCATCGGTTGTCTTCAGTTGATTCCCCGTGTTCTTTGCGCTTACGTTGCGTAAGCGCAACTTTGAGAGGAGGGTGATGTAATGGGCCCTCCATTTACATATGTAGGTAGACATCTTACATATATTGCATAAGTAGGCACAAACTGCACACGGTTAGCGTGTGCTGAATCGTCATCATCTGATTGGATGAAATGTGGGGGAGCCAGACCCCACTTCATCCAACCAGCTGTTGACCTGTATTTGAGTGGTTCACATTAGTCCTAAGGGCCGCGCCCTGGTCTAATAATAAATCAGAGTTGAATTTACACTGGAATTAATACTTGGTTCTCAGTCTAACTGAGAACGGGACGCTTCCTCTACCGCTACGTGTAAGCCAGTGGCGGGCATACTCTAGGCCCGTTACAGTAAAATTATTCGAGTGGAGCCGTGCATCGTGGCTGGATGCGCGGAGGAGTTTCTATTGGGCGTAGACTTCATGCGCGGGCACACCGCAAACATGGATTTCGAGCGGAACGAAATTCGCTACACGACTGCAGGACGAGTAGTGGTCATTCCATTCGAACAAGCGAGGGTACGGGCGAAGCTCACATGGCCGTAGTACGGATGGTGAGACGGACGGCGATAGACAATTCCACGGTTGCGCCGGTCGAGGTTGCGGTAGCGGCAAATGACGGAAAAATATGATATTTCTGCCTTCAAAATACATGGGCGCCGTGATGCTGGCTGTGACAGTCACGAAGGTCAGAAGTGGCAAAGTGATAGTCCCGGCGGTCAATGCAAAGAATGAACAGGCGCGACTACCGATGAAGCAAGAGCTCGGGAAATGGATACCAATAGAAAGCAGTTTGGAGCTATTAGAAATGAATGGCGAATTGAGACGAGATCAGATCAATGAATGGCTAGATGGGTTAGGCGGTAGTGACGTGCCGCTGGATGACGAGCAAGAGGTGAACAAAGGAACCGAGGACAGAGTAGGCAACTGGTTCTGAAACTGCTGCGCGCATATAGGAAGCTGACAGTGGATACGGGAAATTGTCCGCCTGCTACAGGACTCAGTACGGAGCACCATATTGATACGGGCGATGCGGCCCCAATCATGCTAAAACGACGACGTCAGGCATAGTCGGAGGACGCGGTGATTGAAACCAACGTACGTAAAATGTTAGCCGCTGGTGGTATCGAAGAGGGCAATGGCGCATGGGGTTTTCCGGTCGTGTTAGTAAGAAAGAAGGACGGGGAAGTGAGGTTTTCCGTAGATTACCGCGCGCTGAACAAGATCACGAAAAACGATGTTTACCCGCTTTCACGCATTGACGGAACCCTGGAAGCGTTAGGGGGCGCCCTACTGTTTAGCACATTGGATTTGAAGGCTGGATACTGCCAGATTCGCGTTGCGGACAAGGACAAACCCAAGACGGCCTTTACGACGAAGCAGGGCTTGTATCAATTTGTTCGGATGCCATTCGGCTTAACCAACGCTACTTCAACGTTTCAACGCCTTATGAGCAACGTATTGCGAGGTCTTACGTGTACTACCTGTTTTGTTTATCTGGACGATATCGTGGTTTATACTCGAGGAGGCATCATGAGACATGTGTTGGAACTGGCACGTGTATTAGAGAGACTTTCGGTGGCAGGCCTCACGCTGAAACTGAAGAAATGCGTGTTCGCAGCGCAACAGATGGAATATCTAGGACACGAACTGAGTGCAGATGGAGTACGACACTTAGCTCGGATAGTGATTTCCCGCAGACTCGCGACGCTGTTGAGGTGAAGCGTTTCGCGCTTCTAGCAGGATATTATCGTCGGTTTGTTGAAGGGTTCGGTGGTATTAGGGCTCCGATGACCAAACCTATACTGAAAGACGTGTAATGGAAGTGGAATAGCGTATAACGGGGGGCTTTTGATCACATGTAAAGAGTTCTGATGAGTCGACCTCTTCTGATCCATCCGGATTTTTCCTTGCCCTTTCGAGTAGTGACTGACGCAAGCCAATGGGGCTTGGAGCGTGCCTCATGCAGGATCACGGAGATGGATGGCGACCGGTGGCGTATGCGACCAAGGTAAATAGCGTGACGGAGGCGAACTACGGAATTACAGAATTTGAACGGTTCGCGGTACTATGAGGAATAAAGTTGTTCAAACGGTACTTGTATGGCCGAAGTTTCACAATTATTACGGACCATTCTGCGCTGAAGTCGCTGATGACCAGTCCAAGCCTAACGGGAAACTACATCAGTGGGCATTGACTCTCCAGGAGTTTGATTTTGACGTGCAGTACAGGGCCGGAACGACGAACGTGGTTGCGGACGCGTTGTTCCGAGCCCCAGTGACAGCGACAGTGTTAGCGGCTACTGGTAGACGGCGGCGAGCCAAATAGCGGGCGAGCACAGCAGCGAAAGAAGCGGTAGAGAATGAGGCAGTATTGGTCGATACTATTGACTCTGGCTCAGAACAAGGACGAGTACCCGAAGCAGACGCGGCACGACAACTCGGAGGTGATGACAAACGCGTGCGTACCGATGATGAGCACTCAAAAGACGGACGTGAACGCAGAGATAATGACCTGCACGCAGGTCACGGAGGCACGAAGCCAGTGATGTACCCGAGGATGACCTGTACGATATTTACGTAGGATCACTGTCACGACGCAAGCGGGTGTCGTGGGCCCTAATGTAGTCGATGGCCCCGAGCGTACAATTGACAGAATGTTCACGCGGTACGACTATAAAAAGTGCCATACGAGCAAGCAACGGACGAATGATGACTCAGAGACAGGAATAGGGGCACCAGATACGAGAACGCCAACGTAGCACACGCGTAGCATCAGGAGGTTGGACACAAGCAGTAGATCCACGAAAGAGGCGACAGCGCCTAAGACGGGTACTGTTGGAACACGCATGACTAGACGGGAGGCACTAAAGAGAACGCCAGCGGAATCTCGTGAGGTACCATTGATGTTGAACGAGGACGTTCAAAACCCGAACGAAGAAGCAGCTCCGAGCAGTAAACCAGCGACACGGAAACGGAGAGTCCCCCACGAACAGCAACTGTGAAGAAGAAAATGGCCTTCAGCAGCGAAAAGGTGTATCGGGATCGCAACAGAAGTCCTGTGGTGAGTCACCACGAATAGGGCCCATACTAGGAAGCGATGGAATGGTGACCGAATTGACATCTGCGGAAATTGATGACGGGCGACAGGTGGCGAAGAGAAATTTGGATGTTGGTAGTATGCAGTGCTGGAGACGCTGCAGTTGACGGACAAAAATATTGCGGTGGCCCGAAAGAGAAGTCGACTAGTTCAACGACTGATGAGTGCGAGTGCAACTGGATGCTGATCGAGACGCGGCATGGTAGTGCTAATGAAGACGGCGAAAGGAAGGCGAGTAGTATTACCACCGACGTTGTGGCGGGTTGTATTTAAGGAGAGTCACGATTCGGTATGGGCTGGACACTTGAGAGCTCCCATACTTATGCACGTATTACCCAGGTTTATTGGTGACCGGGATTGTTGCAGGAGGTAAACAGTGGCTCCGCGTTTGTCAGGAGTGCGGGAGCCGTACTGCGAGACCACGTGAGGTTGTACCCCCTCTGTGGAGCATTAATGGAGCCGATGTTGGCGACCGGTGGGCACTCGATGTCGCGGGGCCTTTGCCAACGAGTGATGGCGGGCAGCGCTACGTGACTGCGGCCCTTGAGTACGCCACGCGGTACGCAGTGGCAGTGACCGTGAAACAACATACAGCTGAGAACATAGTCGAGTTTTTGATGTGGAATGTGGTCTTGAAGTTTGGTCCGTTCCGCGGATTGTTAACAGTCGGAGCACCAGAGTTGGCGGGAAAGTCATCGAAGAATTGGTCATTCTGTTACAGGCACAACAGATTAATCCGGTTCTATACCACCCTCAGATGATTGGGTTAGTCGAGCGTTTTTACAGGGCATGGAAAGACTGTGTAGCCACATGCATGCACGAAGAGGCACAACGAGACTGGGATGTATGGGTAGACTTCGTAGTCTATGCCCACAACTCTGGCTGGCATTCGACAGTCCAATTATCGCCGAATGAGCTCTTGATGGGAAGGAGACCAAGGAGTCCGAATGAGTTATTACGGAACATGAATGTGCACGAGGCGGGTAAATTAACAGCATATCATCAGCGACTATTGACGGCGATGAGTAGTAGTAGAAAGTGCGCGGACGTAGCGAGAGCACAGGAGCAAGAGCGCCAAGCGCGATATTACAATCGGAAAGTCAGGAACCCACACACGATAAGAAGTCGAGACCGGGTTTTGATGTTTAGGCCTCCGCGAGGACCTACAGCGCCTAAATTTGTGCACCAGTTGCTTGGTCCGATGAGGGTAGTTGAGCCAGCGGGCTTCGACAACTTTCTAGTAGAACGCGAGGACGTGGACGGTCAACCGGAGTGCTACATAGCACATGTGTCGTTCTTGGTGATTTATCACCGCCCCGCATCGACATTACAACGCATCGCGGTGGATATAAAAGCGCAACTGAATCACGAAGATGCCGACGGACGGCATTCGGATGGTGCGGCACCAACGAAAATTATTGGTACAACGACAGCTCCTGTCCAGACAGCAGTGACAGCGATAAGCGGCGAGCAACGGAGAAGAACAGTGGTGAGTCCGGCCGAACGGTGGGAATCGCACGAGCTCTTGGTGGAACTTCGACAACGCCGACGGAGAAACATAACAGGTCAATATGTGCTGGAATACGAGCTCAGGCTAGTACCAACAGACGCATAAACACCACAACACGGAGATAGCAATGAGCGACGCCGATAGGTATCTGTAGTGGGCTTACTTAGCTCACTACATTAGCTTACACGTGTGCGCGACGTGTAGGAGGAAGTGTAGGTGTATTTAATTTAGATTAAGTATGCTTAGCTCTGTAAGTATAGTGAAGTCTAATAAAGACAATGAATAACCTTTTGGTAGAAAATGAGAACTGAATTGAATGTTAACTTTGGCCTTGCCTCCTCAAACTGATATCTATAAAGAGAGGATCTGCCAACGAATGGTTGCAGAATCTATGTCCTAATACATGCTCCTTATTGGCAGATATCTATTGCTTTCTGCCAATAGTATTGTTTCCTATATGAATGGTGGCCACACTGCAATGTGGCCCACCCGAATGTATCCACTAGTGCATGCTGCACTAATGTGGAGGTTGACCGAATGTGTAGCCCCGCTACAACATCCCCCCGTTAGGACTTGATGTGTCGGTCTCGACACATCAACCCAAAGACTTCTCTGGAGGATATACTCGTGCTCATTTGGAATGAGCACGTCAACGACGAAGGCCGCCGGCACGCCTGCTGCATCTGCAGCGGCGAACACTGTCGTCGCTTCCTCAGCGATGACTAGAAGCGACGGATCAAAGAGGCGATTACTACATCGGACTCTTCCATGAGCTCCGATGATACGGGAACAAGAAGACTTCCCGTAGAAGCAGAGTGCCTGAATGACAGGAACTATGTCAAAGCTGGGGTGCCTTCGTTGACAACTTCAACAACAATTCACCTGGCTACCGTGAGCGCGTTCGCTTAGCGCGCGTACTCTATGAGCGCTTCTCCAAGCGCCCCAAGATTGAGCGACTGCACTGGGGCGCAGTGGAAGCGGGTATTCCGTGCGCGGTACCGATGGACATCGCGTTCGAGCACTGCCACGCCGGGGCAGTGCGCGTGTCCGAACGCGACCTTAACGTGTACACGGCTGGCCGTGTACCCTAAGAGTCGAAGACTCTGCATGCAAACTTGATTACGCAGAAGTCATCGAGTGCTGCTGGTGGGCTCAGCACTCTGCCGGGAGCTGTAGGTGACTACAGCTCTCGTTCTAGCTTTACGCCCTTCAGCGGCTTTGGTGGTGGCGGGTTTCGTACTCCGTCACCATTTCCGGAACGTCCGCATCAGGACGTTCCGCGGCTCCCACGTATCGTGGTTCGGAGGAAATCCTTTCCAACGAATACGAAAATGATCAGGAACTTGGGTCCGAATCCGACGATAACAATTCGCTAGACGATCCAGCGAGTTGCCTGACGCGAGACAACTTCGAAGAGTCCATGTCGCAGCCGCCCGGTCCCCAGAACTGGATGTTGGAGGGGGAGTGGCCCAAGATAGCGGAAGAGCGGGGCGCTCGGGGATCGAACCGGTTGAAGGTCTTGGGTTCAAGTTCCGACACGGATAAGGCTCACCAGACACGGAGGTGTCCCACACGAATGAGACCTATCTCTGGTTGGTGTTGTAGCACCCTGTCCGGCCGCCCATTCCTTTGGCGGCAGGTACCCATTGGAACGGGCAAAATGCCCCCGGTGAATGTATCCTGGGAGGCAGCCTGCCTTGACGTGATGGAGATACCAGTTCAAGACACCCATGCTCCCAGCACTCCGAAGACAACCCGCCATGCCCAAGAAAGTCATCACTCAAACCCTCTGAGGCACTAGATTGCTATCCAAGATAATCCCAAGTTACCCAAGTTGAGCTACGCTCGAGGAACTATTTCGTTTCTCCGAAACCAAGTTCCAAGTCGGCACTCAAGTGTTCCGAGCCACGACCAAGCTGCGTACCAGCTGGCCATCCCGAAAGATCGCTTTGGATACTCAAGTGACCAAGACGTCAATCCAAGTGACGAACCCCAAGATGGTCTACCGGTGTGCATCTTGAGACCCCCTGGCACCCGAACGAAGAGCAACCCATGTACCCACGGAATTTTCGGCCAATGCAGCAAGCCCCAGGAACTTCCCAAGTCAGGCATGTCGTCGACCAAGACCCAAGTCCAAGCGACGACTTCAGTTCACTATGGAGTCAGAAGTCACGATGTCTCGACCGTGCAAACAGATCCCAAGATCCAGATGCTACCCCGGTCATCAATGATGAGTGTGCGGCTACCAAGCGTTCAACGTGGCGCATCAGTATACAAGAGCCAAGTCACTCCGAAAAGGCGCACGTGTTTCGAACAGAGGAGACCGTTGAAGATCCAGATACCAAGAAAGATTGAAGAAACGAAAAGACTTGATAGCCAGAGCGAGATAACATTAAGCAAAGTTTGTTCTGCGTTCTGAAGCGCAAGTATCTTTCACCGGAGTCTGCCTTGTGTATTCTGGAGTATATTCGCTAAGGACCCCGTGCTCGGAGGACTGCCCGAAGGACCCAAATGACGTCGACTCGGGAGCCCCAGCATATCAGCGGACGTTCAATGCCACGCGGACGCGTGAAAACCCTCATTGCATGTCAACCCACGTCAGGTAACGGACTGACCTCTCGGGTTGGTCCACCTGTTTCATTTGTTAGTTGCTGATGGCCAACTCGAAAGAGGAAGCCCCAGCATTTCATATTCCACTGCAGTTTTTTCGGAAGGTAGCAGCAATCACCCCCCGGAATTTTAGTCTGATTGTTTGAGATAGGATTGCATTTGCTTTTCCCTTGATTTTTCGAAGGTGGTGCGCGTTGGGCAACTCGAATCCACCTGTATTCGAGATTGCAACCATATTGACAGGCTGTATACTCTATATACGAACTATGTATTGCAATTGGTAATCTGGAGGAAGGTCTTTGCTCGTGATCTTACCACCTTTCAGGATCTCCCAGCCAAGTTGTGTTTGGAAGTTCACAGCATTTCCTATATCTAATTGATTGCAACCTTTCGGTAAAAAAACGGTCCGCCCATGATAAACGCCACCGATAGGTATTGTACAAGGTCACACGCTGACTCGAGTCCCATTCCATAGTGTGGTTCGGGTTTCCCAGGGCTAGTACAACTCGAAAGCCCACTTGCCCTGGGCGCGCTATACACCCTGGACGATAAAGGCGTTCAGCCGCCTCGCCTCAGCTAGTGCGCGTGCCCGGATTTGGCTGCCGAGGGTTTTGATCGAGATTGTATATTGATTGGAGTTTTAGGGGGTGCTGCGAGCTACTAACCGACTAACTGTGGAGGTTATGAGTGGGCGTAAGAAGCCACGCAAAGAAGGACGCAGTGCGCGTGAAGGAACGCGGCGCTAGCGTCGAACTCAAGGAATGCCTCCCGAAGAGCAGCCCTCCCTCGAAGACGTGGAACGGACAGTTCGTCGGAGAAACTTCCCAAGGCGCAGGGCAGCCCGCGAGGCGAAGGAGTCGACGGAAGCTCAAGCCCAGCCGGATTCGGAGCCGGCTATTCAGGAAGTGCACCAAGCTACACGGGATGCTGGCACCCGGGATGATTCAGTTAAGGAGCCCCCGAAAGGCTCGGAGAGGGACTCGGTCTGGGAGTCCCTGGGTGTGCCCAAATCGGATGCATTCACCCCGGCGTCAGTGGGAGACACCGTCAAGGTTGCGCCACCAGCTGTCGACACGACTTCGGAAGCGTCCCAGCCCACCCAAGATGTGGTGACGCTGGAAGATAACTCAAAAGAGGAGCCAATACAGCTCGCGTTGAAGGATGAGGATCCGTTGCCCGCCGTAGAAGAAGAACCGGTGCCTGCCAACTCGAATGACGCGTTGCAGTTGCGTTCTGAGTAGGCTAGTCCGATATTGATCCAGGAAGGCACTCAAGGACCGTCACCCGAGGTGCCAGAGACTTCAGCGACTCGAGTACTCGTTGACTTGACTGAAGTTACTGACCCGGACGCCCAAATGCAAGTCGGGGAGATGACCGCCGCGCAGGCGAAGGCCTATGTAGCTGACCAAGTCCGTCGCTGGGAGCTCGTTGTGTCTCCGTCGATCGAGTACTCAAGGCCAAGCCCCGTTCCAGACTTCCGACCATGGTGGGTTACGATGATGGCGACTTCCGAGTATGTCGCCTCCCGAATGTCGATGGCTAACCCGAACGACGCTTGGAACTCGGAGTGGAACCCCGCAAGGCTCGACCCCAGCACTGCGGTAGACGTCACAGGAGTCATGGTGCCTCCAAGTTCGTTGTCACCCCGAGAGTGTGGTGCGCTCACCCAAACGCTTTTCTTCGAAGCGGGGTTCAGGTTTCGCAATCTGATCCCGGAGTGGTTTCTAGCGCGCCCCTTTCAAGTGGACTCGAGCTTCGTGCGCGCGGTCACCCAAGACCTCCAGCAGTTGCTGAATGTGGAGCTTCTCGAGTGGCGCGACCTTGCTTCGGGTGTGTCATCTCGAATCGTGCCGGCCCGGAGTGTCTAAGCCCCGGGCGATAACGTCAAGTTTGAGGAATCCGGGATGGACGTAGCCATGTCGGATTATGAGGCAGGGCTGCTTGGGCGTGAGTGCCTCCACCGAATGAGGATGGCGGGCGTCCGCCCAACTCGGAGCCCGGCCAGTTCTGCCCTCGGGAAGCCTGAACCCAAGCGTCCACAGTATGATCCTCCTCGATCGTCCTCGATTCCGTCTCTGAGCTCGCACATGTCATTCCGGTCTTCGGCTCAAGCGATCCAAGATGCAGCCAGTTCGTGTTACCGAATGTCGGTTACCCGGAGCGTTGCTTCGAGACGCACCCAAGATCACGAGTCAAGCTTGTTCGGAACAACGATTGCGGATTCGGATGAATCAAACTTCAGTGGCGTTTCGGGATCGCGATCTTCCGGGAAATATTCCTCATCATCGTCTTCGATGTGGCCTTTCGGAGGAGCGCCGGCCGGGACACACAGGCCCTATGCCGGTGCGACCGGAATGGTCATGACGGTTCAAGGTGCAACGTTTCAAGATGCTAGCCCAGTGGGCGTTCAAGTGACGGAGACTATACTCCCGGTGCCACCAGTGTTAGTCGACCAAGACGATGTCGTTATGTCGGAGTCGGGTCGGACCAGCACTCGGAGTGGAAACCGGTCGAGGACGTCCCATAGACTACATCGGCCCCGGAAGAGTAGCCCGAGCGAAGCATCAAGTGACTCGGGCTCAGACACTGGGGACCGGATAAGTCGCCGGAGCTCGAGGCATCGTAGCCGATCATCCAAGCGCCAGGCCAAGGCGAAACGGTCCCCAAGCCGCTCGGTCAAGTCTGAATGGACCGGGTACTCGGAGCGATCTGTCCAATCCGGGATGTCGGGCGCCCCCCAAGTCGCGCTGAACCTATGTGTTTGACTCAAGAGGCACTCACTCGAAAGGAGTCGGCTCAGGTTCAACAGAGCGAGAGTTTGCATCAAGCCTTCCAGGCGATCCAAGCTCTGGCCACACAGGCTTCCTCGAAAGAGGAATGGATCACCCGGACTCTTGAGGCTCAGGCGTGCACAAGCGAGCAAACCTCTGCACGCCCCACCCGAATCCCCGTGGCCCAGCCACTGGTGACCTCGACAAACATTGAGGACATTCGGGAGGAGGAGGCGTGCCGCGCTCAGGCCCATGCCCAAGCGGAGCTCGAAAGGCGCTTGCAACAATGACGTTCTGACGTCGAAGCTGAACAAGCGGCTTGGGCAGCCGACCTTTAACAACGCTTGAATGAGCAGATGGAGCTCTTCCAGGAAAAGATTCGAGCGCTGGAAGAAGCACGCAACTTGGATCAGGCCACTATCCGGACCTTACGGAATGTTCAGAGAATCCGCTCACGTAACAATCCCGCAACGTCGCCCCATGTTCAAGGTACTCAAGCGACATCTGGAGCTGATTCAGCAACATCGCCGAAGTCAGTGACTGGTCGATCCTCTATGTACCCAGAATCCAGTGGCGTAATCACGGGATGTGCAAGCGAGAGACTGGACAGGCCAATCAGCGACCTTCCGGCAGCCCAGCTGCAAGCGACCGTTCCCACGTTGACTGGATTAAAGTATGTGAAAGTAGAAGTGAGGCCTGCCATTGCCTAGGCGAGCGTATCCCGAGAAACTGCCCGAAAATCCGAACAGAAGGCTACCGCTCCCTCACGATCGAAATCCAAGAGACCGGCGACCCGGAGGGTTTCACACAAGAAACGTTCAAGCAAACACGGAGCCCCCCCCGGACGATAGCTCGGACTCGAGCTCAAGCAACGATACCTCAAGCGATGGCGACTCCGACAGCTCGAGCGGGGAGCCCCCGGTGCATGCCTCGCTTACCACCACTCCGAACGGCACGACGGGCATGACTTTCAGACCGTACGTGAGGTCAAGTGTGATGTAGTAGAACGCACAAGTTAGTCCTCCCACACACACAACAACCGCCGAGCAAGTCGGCGCTTATCGGCCTGTGCTAGGGGTCCCCTAGCGGTTCGGCCCTTCCGGGACAGCAGTGGCGGCTCCCGCTGAGACCAGGCAACCAAGCCAGCCGAAACGTTGGGAAGCCACCTGAGCACACTGACTTCCGCCTTGAACCCCGTGCCCTCCACCAAAGGATGGACGGCGGCGCGCGAGCGCTTTTACGGGTCACCGAGAGCAATGGCTACTCGGCTAGAAGAGTTACGGCACCCCGGCTGACGGGCGTACCGGCTCGCTGTCCTAGCGAGACTTGTCCTTGCGCACTCGGCGAGATTGCGCTGCCCCGGGCCGACTTCCTCTTGGCGCTACCTGTCAACACCCTACAAGCTATGCCTCTCGGGTGCTGACGGCAGACATAATCCAGCCCACGCAGGGACTTACCGGAGAGTGTACGCTTGGTTGGGACTTAGAAGATTCTGCACTGTTTAGATCTTATGTTCCTGAAGAGCCGCTAGGGCTCTTTCTACTGTCTCCTACATTCCAATACAAATATCAAGTATAACGATGGCGGTTTTGGATCTCAAACCGCTCCCAAACTTCTCCTGTGTAACTTCCACCGTAATTCGCCCAGTCGGTGGCTCGACTGGAAGTACCGTAGCCACTCTCAAACTGATACACTTGTCCGCTCTGAATCTGAAACACCGGGCACGTACCCATCCAGTACCGTGACCGCTCACAACTTGAACCAGGCGACTGATTGGAAATCGAAACAGGGACCGTTCTTGGCTACAACTGGCTAGGGTCACCCGTAATTGGGACCCTAATACACAGCGACCGCAAAATCGGTGTGGCGCTACACCACACAAGCACGCTAGAGGCCTTCAACGAAGATGCCCCGCTGCCTGCGCGACGGAGGTGGTGGGAGCGTTTCCTAAATCTCGCGGTTCAGGGTGCATGGAGTGACCAGGCCAAGGTGTTGGAGATCAAGCTCAAGATGTCGCCCGCTGTGCGAAACTGGCGTGGACAGCTCTCCAAGCACGACCGCCAGGACTGGCCTCGGATTTCCAAGTTGTTCAAGCGTGCGTATTGCAAGTAAAAAATGTCCGAGGCTGGGCGCTAATACAGTATGACCCAGCGCAAAGATGAAAAGCCTCTGGCATTCCTGTACCGCCTGGAGCTCGGACCGAAACCAGTTCTGTGAGGAATGTGGAAAATGGAGGCACCGCCCCGAGAACTGCTGGAGTAACCTGATGTGTGACCGCTGTCATCGCCGAGGACACCCAGTCCGGATGTGTGAGTCCCGTCCGTGCTCGAAGTGTAAGGTCTTTCACGAAGGACGACGTGAAGACTGGAAGGCTTTTCAAGAAGTCAAAACGTTGGTACGTCAGGGCGGCCTAAACGACTTACCGAACCATGTCCGGGAAGCTATCCTGAATGGCGCCACCTCGAATGGTGAAGCCGATTCTGAGGGAGCGCAGTTAAACCACTAAGCCCGTCGAATGGGAATTCGGTACGCGTCGGGCATAGGAAAACCTCAGAATTGTGCGTCCAAGCTTATATCGGCCCCGAGTTACGGACCAAGAATCACGATAAAGAAAATGCATGACAACTCTGATTGACGATGAACCTGTGCTACCCGAGCAAAGGTTTGATATTTCGAGTTCACCTTTGTCCCGGGGTCCGAAATACGCACTGAATTCAGGGTGCTCCCAGGCGAGAGATATGGCTGGTGGGCCGAGCACGATTCAGAAGAAGAGACGTCAAGTAGCCGTGGTTCACGGTGCGGTCAATGATTCCAGGACGCAAATACTCCTACACACCGGAGCAACAGTAAGTATGATAAGCCTGGACCTTGCGCGTAGGCTCAAGCTCAAGTTAAACTCACACAAGCAAATCAAGGTGTCCGGGTTAGGATGCGTCCTGACGTATATCAACGCTAGCGCCCAGATTAAGATTACTTTGGGTCATCGTGTCGTCTATGTTATGGATTTGTGGGTCACGAACATCGGAGAAGACGTGGATGTGTTGCTCGGAATGGATTTCATGTTTAGCGCCGGCGTTCGGCTGTGCATCCGAGAAGATTTAATGGTGCTCCCGGACGAGGAGTCAATCCTCGTGTATGGGGATGTCCTTCGGAAGCGCCAAGGGGTGGACCTCCCGATCACACCGTCGGTCGGGTTACACTTACGACCTGGCGAGAGCGCGACAGCGCGCATTCGCTCTGGTCAAGGCAATCCGCTAAGAGACGTTGTCTGTGCTGGCAGAGGTGACAGATGGGTGACTCAGATTCACAACGGTGCGATGTCGTGGGCCACGGCAGCAAAAGTGGTTAACATCTCGGATCGCGACGTGTGAAATGGTTCGCAAACCCCGGTAGATCGGATCATCGAGTACGGACATTTCCCAAGCGCAGGACGATTCGTCCGACCCGGGCTACGGCGGTATCAAGAGTGGTAGCATTTGATTTTCGAGAGCACACTCTCCGCCCAGGCTCGGTTGCGCGCTAAAGAATTCGCACAGATGTTTCGAGATGCTGAACCTCCCGTCGTCTAGACTCCCCAGTATCAGTGACCGACCAAGTTGCTTCAACGGCCTCAACGTCAGACAGGAACCGTTCGGATGCTACGGTACGTCTACAGGATAAGCCGAAGCCGTTGATCATCACGATCTCGGAACAGCCTGAAGCAGACAGCCCAAGAATCAAGTTGACCTCGCACACTGACAAGCGATCTCGCGAGGCCGGTGACACGCAGAACGCTAGTTCAGGGAACGATTGTTCGAGCACGACTGAAGCGGAGATCTTCTCGCCTGGTCGCGAACAACCCGAGCACGAGCGACAAGTCCCCCGAGATAGAGTGGAACCAGAGTACGAACGAAATGCAATTTCGAGTGAAGCCGATATGAAGGAGCCCTCGAGTGGTACATCGAATGAGGAACCCGAGTCCAGCTCTATTCCGGGGCCCGCGTCCGCACCGCTTACACCGGTCGCTCGAGTCATGGCGTCCTGACGAGGTCAGGAGCCCGAGACGCCTCGGTCGAGCGACCACCGATGGGACCCCTGGAATTTCAGGCCGACGCTGGAGACGCATTCGGGAGCGCCAAGAGGTGGATGAATACCTTTCGGAGATCAAAGCATTCCTGAATGACGAGGGGGACAGTTTCCCCCTCGGTTAAGGAAAATCTCTAAAGTCGCGGATTTGTTCGCCTTGGATGCTCGAGGTGTACTCTACCGACTGGCACGTCCCACTCAAGGTCGCCCTCGAGATGAGGAAGATGAGCTCAGACTGACCTTCCCGAGAACTCTCCAGGATGACAGGCTTCACTACGCTCATGAAGATTTTAAAGGTGGCCACCAGGGTATCACTCGGACGCCCGAGCGACTGCGCTCGGAATTCTACTGGCCGGGTATGTATGCAGACGTGGAGCATTTCGTGAAGGAGTGCACCGATTGCGCTAGTGGCAAGGGGCGCCCTCCGAACCCAGGTCCGTCACCCAGAAATATCGAGCCGAGGTGACCTGAGGCGAGGCCGATGAACCTTTTTCAGCCCAGGTGTATAGTGCAGCCAACCAGACTCCTAGACGTACGGTTTTAATTCCTGAACGTAAGATTACGTCCAGGATGGCGGTGTTACCTTGTGAAATCCCTCTGGGTGTCGTTTGTCTTCGATGTTGGACTTGCACCGTATGAGTTGTTATATACTTTGTAGGTCGAGAGTGCGGGGTCTTAACCTTCTTGGACGTAGCTCCCACGGCTCCAGATAACCGATAATACAAAACAGAGTTATATGCAAATATGTATCCGTCAATTATTATTTGAGACTCTTGGACGGTGGGCCTATCCTCCAGTCAACTAAGCTATTTCCAGGACACTGGTCAGTCCTGGATAGCTGTTCTCACGCGCACCACCCTCAAAGATGAGGGAGATTATACAAACAAGTACAATCCTAACACTTTGGTAATTAATTCAGAATTTCCTAGACGCTGATTACCTATTACGTCCAGAAATACAGTCAAATAATATGAAATGCTGGAGTCAACCGTTTAACCCCTTACTTCCCATATGTTGTACCGTAGAACATAAGAGGTGTATAGCTCGCTTCACTTTTTTGGAGCTTCTATGTTATGTTGGAGGTACAACATAAGGAACTTAGATACTCGGAATTTGTATGTGTGTACTGTCGCTTTCACGCCATAGTATAATCAAGACAACGATATGAGTGGAAAATAGCCAAATGCACTGGCTTATGTTTAAATGAAGATGCAGTTCGGTCGATATTGATAAAGACCGTACTCGCCACCCACCACGAACGGGTGACTCCTAGCAAAACCCTCATTATTGAAAACGCCGAGAAGAGAGCAAATGCTCGGTGGGACAGGGAAGCAGCCGCAGCACAAGCTGACTGAGTAGGGGCTGCTACTCTGCAGGGAGGCGTTACTGAGTGACAGGCATGCGCGTCGCGTTCGACGTCAGGTGAACAAGTCTAGGCAAACGGGAGCAGAGGAAAAGAGGCCGAAGAAAGGAACAAGAAAGGATGGGAGGTGAAAGAATTGGGCGATATCCGTAGTCGGCTTGCTGGTGTCCCCGATATTGAGCCGTGGGAGGTGCTGCGCGTCATGGGCCTGCTAATTGCGCGCACGCTGATGCCAATGCGCAAAGGTATTGCTGCACATTGGTCTACGAAGCAAGTAGGTGCGTTACCGGCGAACCGATTCAATCTCTTTTTGACCAAGCACCGTTTTTTATATCATGGGTTATCTACACTTCTCAAACAACAAGTCTCCAAGTGCAAGCATCGATCGCGCGTGGAAAATTCGACCTGTTGTGGATGTATTGCAGAAAACGTTTGCTCGTGGTTACCGCGCGCCACCTGTAATTAGCTTCGACGAAGCTCCGTTACCATCCCGATCTCGCTACAATCCAACTCGCCAATTCAACAAGGCCAAACCCCACAAGTGGGGAACGAAAGTGTTCGTCGCCGCTTGCGCAGAGACGGCGTATTGTTTGAGGTATATGGCGCTGTGGTAGGCTTCGACCTTGCCACAGCTTTTTTGTCAATGTTGGCTCGACTTCAACATAAGTCACATCTCCTTACTCCAACATAAGCTAACATAATGTCATTGTCGCACTTACAGGATTGAAATCTTTTGTGGAGCCAAGTCAAACTTACAGACACCCGTGCCAAAGGATAACAACACCGGCGAAGCTGCCGTCCTCAGGAACATAAACGCTCTGTGCCCTGCATCGACAACGTCACTTTGGCGTCTAGTAATTACGGGTCGGTTCTATACTACTGTCAAGTTGGCGCTGAAGGTTTTGCATCGACGCATGTATCTGACCGGGACGATCCAAACTGATCGAGCTGGTTACGGAAAAGGTGTCATCACCAAGAAGGAAACAAAGCTGGTCAATAAGCAGAAGATTGTGATCCCACCCCAAGGAACGATCAAGCTTGCTGCGAATTAGAGGTTCCAGCAACTAACTGCTACAATGTGGATGGACCGGACACCAGTCTATTTGCTCTCAAGCGGTGGTAGCTGCAAAACAGCCACATTCAGTACGTGCAATGCCTTCGTTGCGAATGTAATGGGCTGCTAACTTTGCTATGTATTGTAGTGCGGCGGGTCCACAGGAAAATTCAGCCAGTACCGGTGCCGGAGTTGGTCCGAGACTATCATCGCTGGCTGGGAGGTGTTGACGTCCACGACCAACTCCGGATGCAGCGGTATAGTGCCCTACTCAGCTACATGACAAGGAAGTCATCTTCCTCGGTTTATTCGACATGGCCTTGGTAAACGCATTTATCGTATTCCGGCACCACAAGAAGCTGAATGATAACCGACCACCAGGAAAAACGTGTCCTCCCAAACGTTACGCATTCTTCGAAACACTATTGGAGCAGCTGCTAGCGGTCGATAGTGCCGAGATCTACCAAACCATCGAAGTGAGATATCAAAACTACATAATCGTTCAGGAGTCTAACGTTGTGTTTGCTATATTGACTTGCCATTTCAACCAGAGAGCAACTACAGCTCGCGAGAGAACAGCAGCTTCTCCTTCATGTGACACTGTCTCGTGTGCGCCAGCATTCGAGAGTACGGTTGACATGGGAGGGCATCACCTCGAAGAAAACCCAGTTACGGTGGACAACGAGCAATGCCTCAAGAAGCGCCAGCGTTCCTGCAAAGTGTGCGCACTGTTCAAGACCAAACCGAGGAAGTACACAAAGTACTTCTGTCCTGAGTGTTCGACAGGGAATCGGCGGTACGTCAATATTTCGCATGTGAGTCCATGATGCCCCAACTAATACTTCTTTATGCCTGTAGGAAATACTTTTGCAACGTAGCACGGAACCGGGGCAAAACCTGCTTCGGTATCTGGCACAACGACTGGAGCAATGGAAAGGATATACCGCGAAACCTGCTACAAGAACACAAACTGCGCAACCGGCCTCCTGCGGCGCGCCCGGGCAAGAAGCGTCGTCGGCGTTCAGCTTCAGAACGAGAGGAGGAGAATGACGACGAAGATTCCGACGGAGCTGTGGGTTAAGCTTCTGGATACTTCTCATTTTTTGTGCTGCAATCCATTGAAAACGTTACTTTACGTCTTTTTTCTGTCTTCCCAGCTCTGCTGTACGTGTGCAATGCCCAGAAAAAGCTACCTAGATAAACTGTACACTACATATGTTGGCTTAGACATCATAAGCTCACCGACCGTCGAAGTTTCCGCCATCATTAGGCCTCTAATGCTGTACATGCCTCGTTTATCCTGAGACAAACCTGTACTATCCACGCTGTATAAACAGACGAACATCCATAGAATACAAATTCCTATATATTCTTATGTTGGACCTCCAACATAAGGAAAAATAATTACCCCCCACTTTTGTCCCGGGAACTAAGGGGTTAAGGATGTTCACCACAACTGGGATATGGAATAAACGGATCACTCCAGACGATGTACTCGCCCTGGTCCCTGTCTAATTTGGTTTGGCTTGTTATGATAGCTTCACACACACTTGGTAGCCGCTAGGTCAAGTGGTGTCCTTCGACGTCCCGATCGGTTTCTCCGGGGATGGCCTTCCGGCAGACTTCCTCCGACACTTACCTCCTTCAGGGAAGGAGAAACTTTGTTTGTTGTTATCTGTCTGTCGGTCATCTGTCACTAGCTACATGCGCTTCTATCATTCGTCTTGGCTTTTGTATGGTCTTGAAATCTGGGTTGGGTGGCGTAATCAATGGCGTGCGCCTGACACAGGTCAGGCGTCTAATCAGGGGTGCACTCCTGAGGTACCCATCAGGGTACCTTCAAGGTATCTCAGGTCTGCCAATCCTGGTTTGTTCTTGGTCGGACGACTTGGTCGGTCGATATTCACTTGGATTTAGTATACTGGGTGCGTACGTTCAGGAGTGTCCGTAAGTACAGAGTGGAATCATCCACTCGGGGCTAAGTCGTTTAGACTGTCGTCGTCCAGACTTCTTCTCCGTTCAGGATAGCTGAGCTCGTTCAGAGATGTTGGCTCGTCTTTGGGGTTTTGGTCGGGCTCGTACACAGCTATAGCTGTGTCAAGACAGGTGGCACTCAGATAGCACTTCTATCCGAGGCTCTTGCACGCACCCTTGGCTTTACCTGTCGTCGGGTCTTGGCAGCAACATGTTTAGTTCGCCTAGGACGAATACGTCGTCCAGGTCTGCCAAGCCCATCAACAGCAGACGCCAGCTCCGTCATCCCCCGCAGACACTTCACACACTCCACGTGTCACACTTCAATCCTGAACTGGCCCTCATCATCCAGCCAATCACAATTAGGGACAGACAGCTGCCTGCCCCTTCCCAGAAAATATTGGAACACATCGTGTCAACCGCCCCTCTGGTCTCGATCCATAACAGAGGCCACTTGCCGAATTGATTGATCATGACGAGAACTCACGATCTTAGAAAGGTCTCTGGACGAAGTTCTAGTCTGATCAAAAAGCCCGTTGGGCAACTCCCAAAATTGGCGGCCCTTTTTTGCAACGTGTATCAGCCAGATCGTTTTCTTTCATTTCCACGTTCAGACCGAGAAAGCGAAATCTGCCACTCACAACGCAATTTCCAATCCACCACGTGCGTCATGCTATCCCAGTCTTCGAGCGCCGGCTCGCCGTCGGGTTCAGCGCAACTTCCGCGGTGTGCCTCCTCAGTGGAGGGCGGCGACGCGGGCGGGAGCACAGGCGGCAGCCAGGCAGCCAAGCAAGACTTGGGGAACATCCAGCGACCACCCCTCAATGTCGCCGACTCCCTCCTCGACAAGGAGGTCGAGGAAGAGGAAGAGGGGCAGTCGCCCGAGGACACTCCCATGGAGAATGTCTCTCAGGATGGCTCCCCACCGCAGGACCCTTTTTCATCCGTTCCCCAGGCTGTCTCCCCCAAGAAGGTTTCGTCTGCTGTTGCGGGGTTGCTCTCTCTAGATGAGGCCATGGACCAAGTCTTGGCGGGCGTCCTGCCAGCCACTCACACGGGGCCTTCCGGTATCCAGGACGTGGTGCCTACGTGCCTAGTGTCTCCACCCAAAATGGCGTCGTCTTCATACTGTTTCATCGTTAGGGTCCCTGCCACCACAAAGGCGTATCGTGGTGGCAAATACGTCCAGGACGGTTACGGTGGTGGTGTCGAAGCACTCATGCTCTACGAGGGCCTGAGCGAACAGGATCTGGAGGATTTGGGGACGCTGTTTGCTCAGGATGGTGAAAAGTCTCGGTCCATTCACGATCTCATATTGCGTCCCCACTCAGCGGGTCCATCACCGTTGGTGACGCTGGAAGCTGAGCTGAACTCCCTGGACGTGTGTCGAGAAATGGCATTGCTCCTGCGTCAGTTCCCCCCGAAGCGTCTGGCCGAGCGAGTATTTTACACGGTAGCATGTCTTCGTCACCTGTTCATTCGCTACCGAGGGATGAATGCCTAAGTCCAGCAGCTCGGCGATGACGCCGTTAACCGGACTCTGCAACTTCTGGACACCATTACGCAGCTCCGCCACGACGTCCAGTTCCTGAACGACTGCGGCGAACAGGAAGCTGCGCGAGTTGAGCGTGAAGCTGCGCGAGAACGAGCCACCTTGGAAGGGAATTTTCGTCGACATGCTAAGGATCAGCTTGGAGAAATACAGGCTCCAAATCAACGAGCTGTAGATCTAGAAGCTGAACTGAATCAAGCTCGGCGTAAGATTTAGACGTTGGAGGCGGCTGCTCAGGAGAACTCGTTTGTCGCCGACAAGCTCATGGACTTCCTGAATGATATCTCTACAGAGCTCCGTGGCAATTGGCCCAGACTCCGTCAGCTGCTCAAGCACTTCGAGGAGGGGGCCCAGCACCATCGTCCTGGAAGACCTGGCTTCAGACCGAGCTGTTGATGAGCCATACAGGACTTATCCGCCATATGCTCCACCGACGCCCAAGGGAGATGACCAGGGTGATCGCGGCTCGGATCAGGAGGGTAAGAGCGAGGATGATCCTCCGCGTGAAAACACGTTCAACGCTTCTCGTCATGGTTCGGCGTCTATCTTGCGTACTCCGACCAAGCGATCAACACCTGCCAATTCTGGACGTGGTTCCTCATCCAACAAATCCATCCGTCCGGCCAACCAGGGTCTGTAGTTGCGGCCCACTGATCACAAGCGCGGTCAAGTTGGATGTCGTTCGGCTATCAAGCCTCTCAAGCGTACGGTTGACGAGGCCTGCAAGTCGCTTACAGAATTCACGGTCTGGTAGGACATCCGGCCCGACATACAGGTGGTACTGCGAGCCGGTCTGGTTTTTTCTGGGGCCCTGCAACTGGTGTCCGAAAATCGGGTCGTCGGCCAACTATTTGCTCTGCGTGATCACCTCACCATGTTGGCAAGCATGATATATTGGAATAAGCTGGACGACACACCTTGGCCAAAGTTTGTTCCGAACTCCTACTTCCTCCAAGCCGAAGTGCTTTTGGACGCATTGGCCAAGAGAGACACTATTCCGTCCAAGTGACCACCTCTGGCAATTAACGCAGTCGAGTTGTTCTCGCCGTCTTCGGATGAACATGACCCCGACGATCAGGACTATGATGACGCGGCTGAACGTGCGGCTTCTGCTCAGGTCGTCCAAGGAAACGTTCTTGTGTTGGATGTAGAATCGGATGAGGACGAAACTATCCCTCCACCTAGACGTCCATCCGCGATCAAGCGTGCTCGTTCATCTTCTGACAGCTCCTCCGGGGGAAACACAACGTCGTTATCCAAGTCCTCATTACTGCCGGCCACGTCTGCACAGCCTCAACGTGTTCCTCCGTCCAAGAAGCGTAAGTCCCATGTGGTCAAAGTTTCCAGCCTGCCTGCGGGGACGGTCGCCCCTTGCGCGAGTCGATTATCGAGCGTCTTTTCAACGCCGAGCGCAGAGTGGTTGAGTGTCCAGGGCTGGGTATTCGCTCGTGCCGTATTTGTGGTGTCCGCTCCCAGTGTTCGCCCAAGAAAGGCAAGCACGTCTCCCAGACTCCAGGCTACCCGTATTACTCACCGCACAAGCGATCTGGATCCTGGCTGAGCGCTGGCGTGAACACGAGTACCGAACGCTTATCGCTAAGAATCCTTGGAAGACCATGTGGCGCAACTGAATCAAGGTCTTGTATTTCCATCGTCGTTCAAAGTTGACTTTGGCACAGCTCAAGCTTCTGGACAAGCTCATGGAGTACATTCACGAGCATCGGTAGGCGTTCTGGGAAGTCCTTCAGTGGGCTATTATGAAACCCAAGGCCATCGAGGGCGACGATGACGATAGCTCCGACTACACAGGATCGGTCGAGCTATACCAAGATCGCACCGCGCGTCACGGGTCCGTCGGCCGGCAGATCGGGCTTCGCGTTCCGAAACTGATCTCCAAAGGGCTGCCGCCGTCTATCTTTCAGGAGCCTGGCATCTGGACGTACTCGTGCATGGTCCACTACTGGTTCGTCAAAAACCCTTCCGCCATCCAGGATGGAGAACCCCGTACCCTGGCGGAGCAGTGTGAAGAGATGGGGCAGGACGAACCTGGACGTAATCAATGGTGGAGTTGTACAGAGGAGCATCGGCTCGCACACATTCCGGCGGACCTGAAGGCGAAACCGATACCCGCACTTGAGCGTGACTTGATCTCTGAGCGTTTCCCATGAGTCCTTCCTTCCGGCATGGGCTCTTTTTTACGGTAAAACCTTTTTGCAACTTCCTGCCTTTACTTACAGATCGTAGCGTAACATTCTATTAACACTCAAATCCATACCGTCCGTTTTCATTCATGTCTGTGTTGTGACTTCCACCCGCGTGTCCAGGGCCCTGGACATAATATTACTTCTAGCATTCTTCGTCATCGGTCCATCTTTCGGACCTTTCTTATCTCCACAAGTCCGGATAACACTTCCGCTATCTCCAATTCACATTCAAACTTCCACATTTCACAAAGTCAACGATCTGGTACGTTCATGAATTCACGCTCAGGAAGCTAATTTCCTGGGTGATCATCGCCAGCCTGCATGGCACGGAAACGAGCCCGGGCTTTCGCACCTTGGTTGAATGCATAGAGGAGCGCGCCACAACTCAGCTCTGTCGCAGGAAGTCATTCGGGTTCGTCATAACCATTCCATTTGACAAGGTACTCACGGCGGCGCTTAGACGTGCGAGTGCGTTTAGACCATCGCAACTCCAGGATCTTCTCCACCTCATACTCCTCGTTCAGGTTGTCGGTCTCCCAACTGTCTTCAGGTAGCAAAGCTGGGTCGAAATCATCATCCTCGCTCACGTCAATCTGAACAGCCGGTCGTTCAGGGAAGAGAGCTCGAGGTTTGAGACGGCTGACATGTACCCAAGGATTAACTCAGTAACCCGTACCCGAAACCTTGAGTGTCACCGTGAAGGCATAATGCATATCTTCAATCCTGAACGGACCATACCAGAGGTGAACCAACTTGGGGCTCAATCCGTTCTGCACTTTCGGGATGTACAGACAAACTGCGTCTCCAACCTCACGATCGAATCCGCCCAGACAACTCCTTCCACTTCCGGGTTTGCTCGGCCGGTTGTTCACCTTTGACTTTTACTTGTAAATCCCGAGCGCAAGTCTAAGCGTAGGTTTAGTCTCGTGGAAAGTTCCTTCACCACTCACATGCTGTTCGTCCAGGAACGCTGGACGGTTTCGGACCTAACATGGCTGACACTGTGCCTTGGGCCTCCCAGCCGTGCCCCAGGTAGAACAGAGTGTCGAGTCTGGTCGCATCGAACGAAGTGTTCAGGGCGAATATCAGTCGTTCGGCGTGGTCATCCCAGTCATGCTGGTCGACCTCGGCGACATATGCCCTAACACTTCGGATGATAGTCTGGACGCTGCGTCCATGTTGATCATTGGCTTGGGGACGATAGACCAGAGTAGCTCGCTGACAGCTTCCTAGAAGATCGCGGAACCGGGTGAATACTTCACTCATAAAACGAGGATCTTAGTCGTGGCGCAACATTGAGCTTGCACCAAAACTCCTGAATACGCGTTCCTCCTAGGCTTCGGCCACATCCTGCGCCGTCGTGGAATCCATCGGCTTGCACATCACATAGCCAGAGAACATGTCCTGGAAGAGCAACAAAAACGTATATTTCTACGGGCAGACTTGGGCATGTGTGTCACAAAGTCCATCAAGACAACCTCAAAGGGGCGTCTAGGTTCGATGTCCCCGGGCGACGGTGCAGGATTGGGGGGTTGCCCCTTTCCTCTTGAGCAGTCGACACATCCCCCCACGAACCTCGGAACGTCTGAATGCATACTTCGCGAGTAGACCTCTGAACGTTACATTTCAAATGTCCTTGTCACTCTTTGATGTCCGCCCTGAAAGTCCTCATGCGCATAGTGGAGCATGTCTAAACGTAACGTTTAAGGAACGGCAAGGTGCAACTCATCACTCATGTCTCGTGGACAACCCCTGGTTGAGCGGCTCAAGCGGTAGAGGACACCTCGTCTATCCACAACGAAATTTTCGGCCTTCTTCGAGAGCTTGTGAATTTGAGCGCGGGGAAATCGGTCGGTTTCTCCATTCAGGAACTTTATAAAACTCTTGGAACAGATATCGCTCTCTTGGTGTCCCTTGATCCGTCTCCATAGTTCAGCCTGGTACTCTAGTGGACCCATGGGCTCTCTCTGATCATATTCCTCCAGGGTACGGCTACGTGTCACCACAGCGGCCATTACTCTGGCTGCAGTAAGAAGTGGTGCTGACTCAGGTCCTGGACGATCATCGTTCAGAATCGCCCCGTCGGGCGGACTCTGCCCGGACTCCTCATAGACGAGTACGTTCAGGGACGCCTCCGACGTCATCGATTTCTCTGGAATCTTGGACACTTGTTCCAGGTGCCTCAGTTCTTCTGCATCCTCAACTTGCCAGGATTCGCGTGGTGCCAGAGTCTTGGAAGTCAAGTAATATGCGGCTTGGTTGTAGTCACGCTTGACGTGAACTAGCTTGACCGATTTAAACTTGCCTTTCAGGGTCTCGTACTCAGCTAAACACCGTTGCAGGTTTGGCTGGTTGCAATTGATGAGACCTTGAACTTGCTGGATGACGATACGAAAATCTCCCACAACGACGAGATCCTGGATATTACGTTCAGACATGACCTCCATTCCTTTGAGAATGACATGGTACTCTGAGGCATTCACTGTGACATCGTCCAGAATGAAACCGTGTCCGCTAAGATCACGCCAACAAGGTAGTTCCCAGACAACGCAACCACAACTTCCTGGGCGAGTCGACGTTTTTGCTGCACCATCGAAACTCAGGGCGTAACCGGTGTAGCTGTCGTCCAGCATTTCCACACTGATTACTGGAGGTGCCTTGACTCACCCCTTGGCCGGGATGAGTGTCTCTGCAACTTCGTCCAGATGTTCACGTGGCGTAATACCAGCACCGAGGATCGCGTCCAGACCGTCCGCGTCTCTCTGGCCTTTTCGTACTTCCAAGTCCCAGTGAGACAGGGTTAACCCCCAACGCACGCATCTTCTGTCAGCAGACTTGGACTTCATCAACCAGCTCAACACATGATATCGGTTGTATATCACAAAGTGGCTGTTCTCAACGATCGTCCGGGATACTTCAGGGGAAATCATGATCGCGACCACCTCCTTCTCGTCGATGTGGTACCGTACATCACAGTCGTTCAGGACGCGTCCGGTGAACCTCACCGGCTGGGTCACGCCTGACCAAGTACTGCGCACGCTGCCCACTTGTTAGCGTGGGAAATAATAACTTACGACTTGGTGCGGTCAGGACGGCGGAGCAACGTGGTCGACACAATCGTCCGCCTCAGGATCTCAAATGCCTCCTTGGTCCTGAACAGGTCTGGTCCAGCACGTACTTGCTCATCGGTGAGTTCGTACAAGACGGCAGCGACAACGGGGAAATCCTCGATGAACTTATAGTAGTAGTTCAGACTTCCCAGGAATGACTGGACTCCTTTCAGAGTCTTGGGGAACGGGAGATTCTAGACGCCCTTCGCAATCTTGGGCGTTGCTCGATGTTCTTCAGCACTGCTCTCGTGTGAGAGGTACGGAATCGTTAACTTGCCAAATTCAATCTTGAGCAGGCTCCCCGTGATGTTCCAATAGCGCAACCTGAACAAGAGTGTCCAGGTCGGCGCACAGTTGGTCGCAGGTTGGAGCCCCATGAGCGATATCGTCGATGTACGAGCTCCGTCCAAGGACCAGTCCCATCTTGGAAGGTGCCGGTAGGTTGCGTTGGAAACGGTCATCACGTCAGTCAAGACTGGTACTTTGCTTCCAGACTTTTCTCTTTCAGACTCCCCCCGCTCTTTTACGTCCACACCCAAGAATTCCAGCACATCCGGGTCAACCAGCTTCTCTTCTTCCGGAGGGATAACGAACCCCCAAAGACAATTCTTGCTGACGGCCTGGTAAATGAGCGGTGCATTCTTCAAACCGAACGGCATCCTGACCTATTGAAAATGTCCAAACGGACATACGAAAGCAGAGATCAACTTAGCACGCTCGGTCATGGTAACCGCCCAGAATCCACTGGTCATGTCATGACTCATGAACCACATGGTAGTCGCAAAGCCGATCAGTAGGTCATCGATCAGGGGCAGTGGATAGTTTGACAGCTTGATGAAGCCATTCACAACCCGGTAGTCAATGCACATTCGGATATCCACGCCGTTTTTCTTTAACACGATCACGATCGGTGAGGCCCAAGGCGATTCCAATTTCTCGATCAACTTGGTCTCCAACAAGTTCTTCAGCAACTCCTATACCTTCAGCATCAGGTGTGGGGCGATCGACCTTGGACGCTGGGCGACAGGTTTTGCGTCGCCTACGTCCAGGTCACAGACCACGCCCCTGGTTGGAGCGGGAGCCGGGTTTCCATCTCCCAGAAAAATCGTTCGGTGGTACTCCAGGACGTTTCCCAACTTACGTTCTTCGTCCGGAGTGTTCGTCCAGGTTCGCCAACACCAGTTTAGGTGATATCGCATTCAGGACTGAGATCGTTCAGTTCAGGAATCATAGCAAGTACATCACATAATTGTGACATCAGCTCACTCCCCTCTTGGATGCAGACTGCCGGCTCCAAGTCCAGATCTTCCAGGTTCACCCGGATGCTTCTTGCTCAAGCTTGTATAAAGGTGTCCCCAACATCTCATCATACTCGTCGGAGCCTTCCTGGACGTGCGAGTCCGAACATTCAGGTCCATCGTAGTTTTGGGCACTCTCTATCAAATCATCTGTCTCTCAGGCCGAGTTCTCTTCCAGGACTGCCTATGTTTGCGGCTCCTGGACGACGTCCGTCTGGGTGCACGCGTCACTAGTCTGGGAAGTCTGGGTGCACGCTTCATGTGTAGCCCTTCTTGGCTGACCTTCATCTTGAGCATCCAGTCTTCCTGGGAGGCGGCCAATCCGTACTTGCGTGAATCCTGGACGGGGCCACAACATGAGTTTTATCGACCATGTGTACTCTGGACGCAAGGTGGTTCCGACTCCGGCCGAATTCGTTCGATCTCGTCCGCGCATCTTCTCATCTTGAGGGTGGGTACGGCTCATAGACGAGCTGCTGTCACTCGTTGTACGTTGGTCTTCCTGGGCGTACCCATCGTTCAGCACTAGGAAATCAACCAAACTCCACAATGCTTGCAACCGACGTTCCAGTACCAATACACACCATACTAGGCGAAATATTCACCACTTTCACAGCAACCGCCCAGGACTTGGCCACATAGATGATCTGGGTTACCCAACAGTCTCCACGTCCAGCCCAGACAACTTCACGTTGAGGGTTACTCTGGCCGTATCGAATCTTCACGATGGCGTGCTCCCCTGGCGGGAGATACAGTGATCGTACAGGAAACACGGGCAAGTTCAATCCTGGACGATCTCGAGTTGGATTCCCACACATCACAACAGTCTTCTCATCAGGAAGCTGGACGAGGCCTTCTTGAAGACACAGCCTCACTACGGCAGCATACATGAAGTTCATCCCCAACAATACTTCCGGACCTTCACCAATGTTCGCAACATACACGGTCATGACGTACACGACCCTTGGGCCGAGCGTAATCTTGATTTTCGCACTTGTAGATATGTACGTTGGGTGCAGCGGGGCTGCCGTAGCGTGCATCAGAGGAAGACGTAGACTCACCGAGTCTGAGTACGAGTCCGTACGATCCCTATCTACGGACTCCTAGAGTCTAAAGCCTTAACGCCAAGGCAACTAGACGCTACGTGTCTTTTTCCAAACTGATTTTATTAATTGCCTTAAGTACGCAAGGCCGTACGATGCAAACATATGCAACTCACTATCTAGCATAGTGACTCCTAATAAAATGCATGCTGACTGGCTCACAAGCCACCTACTGTTTCTTTGTTATCTTTTTGGATCCAGTACTGATATTTGGTTAATACCAAGTACTGATCTTGTTAATATGTGTCATACACACTTGGTGTACGTTCACCCAAGGTGTGTATGCCACACTTGTGTAACCCCGTTACACGAGACGCGCGCCGCTGATGATGCATGGAGGGCAGTCATTGAGCTACCCTTTAGAAAGCAGTGCAGCTGCAAGTACTTCGCGAGCCCTGGTCAGCATGGCTCCCCCGCCTGCACCCCTGACCTGGTGACCCGGTCCCCAGAGCTTTGCCTCTGCTCCCCGTGGTTTTGCAGATAGCCTTCCATTTTTACGGTGTCCCGACTTTTTACGCATAAGGTATTGCAGGTCGCCAGTCCGATTAAGAACCTTATTAAGGGCCTGAGCCCCTTATTAAGCGCCTGTATCCGCAAATTAGCACTAAATCAGTACTGAGATTTATTTAATTTTTCCAGAAATCGTCAAAAGATTAGGTAATCTCGGTTCCACTGTGGAAATAAAAATAACCCTCGTGAAAGTGACATTGGGGGCGGTTACGTGAGGTCCAAAGCGACCTTTCGTACCTATCTATGCTTATTGTTCCTAAACAAAATTGTTCGTATAGTCGGGCAAAATGCACAAGTTTTCGGCCCCGGGACGCACTAATATGATAGATGTAAACCCTAACCCATTTTAAAAACTTATATGTACTGATACATCCTTTTCTGTAACAAGTCGTAAATAGGAGTCACATCATTATAGGGGGGGCTTCGCCCCAATGAATCTAAATCAAAACCGGGCGTTCGCGAAAGGGTTGACTGTGCCAGGCACTGATTCGTGTGTCACGGATCGTGAAGGTTCAGTACCAGTACCTGCGTAACTAAATGCTCACAATATATATAAATTACCAGGTGATATGATACTGCAAAATCTGTCGTCGCTGGGATCCAATAAATGAAAAGGGCATCACGATTACAGTATAGAGGGGGCTTCACCCGAACTATTTCTTAAAAGATTTTTTAAAATCAGACAAATACTTGATGAAGTTGTGAATTATTAGAAACCACTTGCTGTATCGCTAAATGCCAACTTAAATAGACCCAGCGCTATCCCATACTAAGCAGTGGCAGTATACGTTTGGTTCGTGAAAATTTGGTGAAAATCCGGATAGCAACTGTTAGCCCTGTTCAGTCGGAGTCTGACTCCGCGGCTCCGAAGGACCCCACGCCCCCATCGATGATCCAGACGAGATGGAGACGCCCAGCTCCCTAGCATCGCTCTTCTCCAGCCTCTGCATCAACTCCTTAGTGCTGAAATCGAACTCCACGGGACTCCATTTGCCGTCTGTTGAAGGTGCGTCCTGCGCCCCACGCTGTAGTACCCACGTAGCGTAGTTAGCCGCCGACTCGGCTCCAGCATCTCTGTTGCTCGCACTTACCTTGATGGAGAATGACCGGAACAGGCTGGTGACGCTGTTGCTCGGGTTGAAGACTGGGCCGGCGGCACGGCTGACGCCTTCCGTGCGCTTCTCGAGCTCGCGCGTGGTCTGCAGCATCCTCCCCACGAAGCGCTGCAGCACGCAGACACACCAGCAGCACGCGTCAGATCTAGTCCGCCCCTGCTGCTGCGCTAGCTACTGTAGCAGTCTCGCGCCCGCACCTCGATGAGGTTCACGCGCAGGAAAATGTCCTCGAGCTCGTTGCAGTTGGCCAGCAGCTCGGCCAGCAGCTGCTCCTGGATCTGCTGCGCGTCCTGGCGCAGCGCGTCGGCGGCCGCGCAGGCCTCGTCGATCTTGAAGAGCGCCAAGCCGATGCGCTCGTCCACTGGTTGTGTGGCCTGCGCCGCCTCGTCCAGCAGCTCCTCGTAGTCCAGGCACAGCGCCTGGAACGCGCGCTTCAACGCGTCGTCCCCCATCGCTTGCAATTAGTGATTTGCGACGAACTGACGCTGACAATTATTGTATTGGATATGTGACGTGAAAATTAATTGTGGATTCCCGCCGTCTCTTTCGTTGGGTGGCCAGCGAGAATCCGACGAGCAGTCGAGCGATCCGCCCGCCCACTGCCGCATCGGCGCCTGGAGACTAGAGAAGCAGCTTCGTGGTTGCCAGCCCGACCGCCATGACGGACGCAATGCCGCGAGACATTTCGCCCGACCAGAAGAAGGCGTGGGAGGCGTCGTCCGACTTCGCCAACTACTTCTGCACGTACGCCTTCATCTACCACCAGAAGCAGATGCTGTCGGACGACCTGCGCATGCAGAGCTACCGCGACGCCATCTTCGAGAACCCCAACCACTTCAAGGACAAGGTCGTGCTGGACGTGGGCACGGGCAGCGGCATCCTGGCCATTTGGGCGGCCCAGGCGGGCGCGCGCAAGGTCTTCGCCGTGGAGGCCACGGACATGGCCCAGCAGGCGCGCAAGGTGATCAAGGCCAACGGCCAGGACCACGTCATCTCGGTCATCCAGTCCAAGATGGAGGACGTCGAGTTGCCCGAGAAGGTGGACGTGATCATCTCGGAGTGGATGGGCTACTTCCTGCTGCGCGAGTCCATGTTCGACTCGGTCATCGTGGCGCGCGACCGCTGGCTCAAGCCCGACGGCGCCATGTTCCCGTCGCACGCCAGTATGTCCATCGCCCCCATGTGCAACGAGGACAACAGCAACAAGCGCTTCAGCGAGTTCTCGGCGGCCATGGACGGCTGGCGCAGCTTCGTGGACAACACCAAGGCGGCCTGGGGCGTCGACATGAGCGTGCTCGGCAACTCGTTCCGCAAGGAGCAGGAGCAGTACTCGCTACACACGTCCTCGTGGGAGGAGCTCAACGCCGGAGACCTCATCGGCGACGAGGTGGAGTTCGCCAAGTGGGACCTCAAGACCTGCACGCTGGACGACATCAAGGAGGTCAAGGCCCCCTTCTCCATGCCGATCTCCATCATGTCGCGCTTCGGCGGCATCGCCGGCTGGTTCGACGTCGAGTTCAAGGGCTGCGCCGAGAACCCGGCCGAGAAGGATGTGACGCTCACCACGTCCCCCTTCGTGCAGCCCACGCATTGGGGCCAGCAGGTCTTCCCGCTCTACCCGCCCATGCAGGTGTGCGAGGGCGACATGGTGGTGGGCAACATCTTGGTGGCGCGCCGCTCGGACAACCAGCGCCTCATGAACGTCAAGTTCGACTTCCGCATCCGCCGCCCTGAGGACGACGACGAGAGCATGTCGGGGCCCCCCAACTCGGCCGTCTTCCAGATCGAATAAGCAGCTTCCCAACTAATAAATTCCTCTCGATTGCATTCCGTCCATGCCAGTTCCCCATGCTTCTTGTGCCCGACACGACGCGGCCGAGGCCGCTCCCTGCCGAAGGATCACTTTTTATTCGCGCGAGGTCGAGATGGCCACGCCGCAGTTCGACCGCGAGCTGCACGCGCGCTACTTCCTCAAGAACCTGCGCTCGCTGCCGGCGCCGTACGCGTCGCAGGACACGCAGCGCGTGGTGCTCGCCTTCTTCTGCGTGCACGGACTGGCGCTGCTCGGGGAGCTGGAGCGCCTGGACAAGCGCCAGATCGTCGAGTGGGTCCTGAGCCTGCAGGTGCCGCCCGACTGCCACGACGCGAGCCTCAACGCGGGCGACTGCGGCTTCCGAGGCGGCCCCTTCCTGGGCAACGTCTTCGGCTGCCCGCCCGCCGAGTACCAGAGCGAGGTGTACGACTCGAGCAACATCGCGTCCACCTTCGCCGCGCTCTGCATCCTGCGCACGCTCGGGGACGACCTCAGCCGCGTGAACAAGGCGGCCATCGTCAACTCGCTCAAGCACCTGCAGAACAAGAAGACGGGCAGGTACGGCGGCCTGCTAGCGGGGCAGGTGGCTAGTAGGGGGGGGGGCGACTGCGGTGCTGACGGTGGCTTTGTGGCTGCGACAGCTTCTCCTCCGTCAACTACGGCTCGGAGGAGGACATGCGCTTCGTCTACTGCGCCTGCGCCATCTCCTACATCCTAGACGACTGGTCTGGCGTCGATGTGGCGGCGATGGTGCGCTTCATCAACTCGTGTCTGGTACGGCGAGTCTCGGCCTTTGCCTGATGCTGTCGCTCGCTGCTAACGGAGACCGTGCTGTCACCCCGCAGAACTACGATGGAGGCATCGGCCTTACCACCGGTGCTGAGTCACACGGAGGGGCGATGTTCACCGCCATCGCGTCGCTGTTCCTCTCCGGGCGCATGATGCAGCTCAACTGCGAGCAGTCGGAACTCGTGCGGTGGCTGGTGTTTCGGCAGCAGTCGGGCTTCCAGGGCCGCTGCAACAAGAGCCCAGACTCCTGCTACGCGTTCTGGAACGGAGCGACGCTCGACCTGCTCGACAAGCACTCGCTCGTGGATGTCCCGAGCTGCAGGCAGTTCATCTACTCGTGCCAGTTCCCATTCGGCGGGCTGTGTAAGTATCCCGACACCGTGCCGGACGTGATGCACTCGTACCTCAGCCTGGCGTGGCTGAGCATCGCGGCGCACTCGAGCACCAATACGGACGACAAACTCCCCAACCTCGCGCCGCTGGACACAAAGCTCCAGGTCCCGTTCTTTCCCAAGCTGCACGGCAACACGAGGAAGCGAGACAGCATGTAAGCGGCCTGACAGTGTAGGACGGCGTGGCAACCTTCGCGTAAAGTGGCAAAACGTGCCGACACGGCAGCCCTGAGCAAGGAACAGCGGGGTGTTTCACGTAGTTATCGGCTAGCAGTCCCACAGGACGGTGAAGCGCGATGTTTCTAGCTTTCCTACGTCAAGATGTCGACGCCGTCCTCGGTGATCAGCACCGTGTGCTCCGCCTGCGCAGATCGTCCGCCATCCGCCGTGACCACCGTCCAGCCATCGTCCCAGTGCTCGATCTAAGCAGCAGCAGCAGTAGAGTACAACCACGCATAACGTTAAAGCAGCAGTCCATGTGAACCTCAGCGCCTCGCGTGCATGACTCACCTCCGGACTGCCCTCCGTGAGCGCCGGCTCGACCGTGAAGGCCATGCCCGGCAGCATCTTGCCCGGCTCGCCGTTGCGGTGGTGCAGGATGAAGGGCAGGCAGTGGAACTCCTTGCCGATGCCGTGGCCCGTGTACTCGCGCACGACGCCCAGGCCTTCCTGGTCGGCCAGCGCGTGCACGAAGTGGCCGATGGACGCGAAGCGGCTGAGCGGCTGGCAGCAGTGCTCGATGGCGCCCATGAGCGCCTTGTTGGTGACGTCCACGAGGCGCTTGCCGGCCGCGTCCACGTCCCCCACGAGGAAGGTCTGCGAGGTGTCCCCGTGGAAGCCGTCGAGGAAGACGGACACGTCGATGTTGACCACGTCGCCGTCCTGCAGCGCGCGGCTGTCCGGGATGCCGTGCACCACCACGTCGTTCACGGACGAGCACAGCGCCTTGGGGAAGCCGCCGTAGTGGAGCGGCGACGGGTACGCGCCGCGCCGCACGATCTCCTCGTGCACGAGGCGGTCGATGTCTTCGGTCGTGGCGCCGGCCTGGCACAGCGGCGCGGCGAACTCGCGGATGGCGCCGGCCAGCGCGCAGGCGGCGCGCAGCCGCAGCTGCTGCTCGGCGTCCAGCACGGGGATGAAGGGCTTGAGCTCCGACGTGCCGCCGCTGGCCGCGTACGGCGGACGCGCGATGTGCGCGGGCACGGCGCGCGGCGGCGTCTGGCGGCCGGCGACCACGCGCGGGCGGCTGGCGAAGCGGCCGAAGAAGCGCCTCATGCTGCAGTTCATGGCGCGATGGGGAATGGCTCGGGGCGCGGAAAGGGGGGGGGGAAGAGAGACGAGGGGAAGCGAGGCGAGTGGCGTACATTGCGGCATTGCTGACTGCTGTCTGCTGCCTTAGCGCTGCGGTCTGCTGCTGCTGCTGCTACATCCTGGAGAGCTGGCGGCTGCGCGCGAGCAGGCGCGCGAGAATGGGCGACGCGGCGATCGTGAGCGCGCCTCGCGCGGGGCCCGTGGCCACCGTGGAGAGGTAGGCGAGCGCCAGCGTGCCGGCGTCCGGGTCGATGCGCGAGAGGTCCACGAAGGGCACGCGCTTGGCGACGGCCTGCAAGTCGACGCCCTGGTGGATGGCAGCGTACGAGCCGGCGAGCGTCGAGGCGAAGACGGCGGAGTGGAAGACGAAGGCCGTGCGCCCGTAGCGCTGCAGCACCTGCTTGACGCGCGCGGCCATGGCGGGCGGGCGAGTGAGTGGCTGGGGCTCGTGACGTCACCACCGACGCGAGCGAGATCGGGACTGAGCGCACGCGATGGGGAGCGACGTTTTCGCAGCTGGCGAGGACGCCGTCAGCCTTCAACGTGTGCGACTCGCGCCGACGGGGCGCGATCCTTCCGCCAGTCGGTCACGAGGCGCGGGGACGCGAGAAGCTCCTTCACGGACGCAGCAGCGCGCGACATGTCCACGAACTCGCGGCGCCTGGTAAGTGGCGGCGGCGATGGCTGCGAGCGTCTCCCGTGCTGCTGCTGCTGATGATGATGATGGTGATGTGGCTGACGTGGCTGACGTGGCTGATGATGCGGTGGCTGCCGACAGAAACCGAGCGAGATCCTCACGGCCTTCGCCGCGGCCAAGGCCCATGCCGCCAGACACACCACGAGCCGCGTCGTGGAGCTCGTGAACGCCGAGGACCACACGGCGCGCGTGTCCAGCGCTGTGCCGCTGCACCAGCCGCTGTTCGAGCCCTCGCCCGCCGAGGTCTGGATCGACGAGTACACGCCCTTCCAGCCGCTCACGATCAAGCTGCGCTTCCGCAACTGCGACACCGTCGTGCGCCGCCTCAAGATCGAGCCCCCGCGCTCCCCCGTCTTCCGCGTGCGGCCGTGGGAGGCGGCGAAGGCTGGCAAACCGGATCGCGTCGACGGCAAGGTGGCCGCGGGGATGGAGATCGCCTTCGCGCTCGACTTCCTGCCGCAGGAGGTCACCGACTACGCGATCGACCTCGTGTGCTGCACGGAGCGCGAGCGCTTCCTGCTGCCCGTGCGGGTGCGAGGGCGCTTCGCGGCGCTGGATTTGCCGGACGAGATCGAGTTGGGGGCCAGCCCCGTCAAGATGCCCACGACTCGCGTACTCACCGTGCGAAACGTAGGCACGCGAGGCGCTTCGTTTGCATTTCAGACGACCGAGCACTTTCGCGTCAATCCTCCAAGCGCGACCCTAGCACAGGGGGCAGCGGTGCAGATCGAACTGAGTCTGGTACCGCCCGACCTCGACGCGGGGCTTGGCGAGCTAAATGTCACGGACGACAGTGGCCAAACTGCGGTCGTGCAGCTTGTAGGCCGGGTTGTCAACGTCGATGTATTCTTGAGCCAGCCCATGGCGGAGCCCAACGCAACCTATCTGTCCTTGTCGTCTCGCAAAACTGTCAAGATCTGCAACGAGTCCGAGTACACCTTAGAGTTTACGTGGAAATCCTTTGTTGACGTTGTTCAAGAGGAGGTTGAGCGGACCCAGCTACTGGAAGAGTTATCTCGGATGGAAGCAGCAGAGCGTGAACACCTCCACCTCCAGCTTCAGGCACTTGAGGCCGATGATTCAGGCTTCACACAGTCTCCTTTTGATGTGCGGAAAACCCTGGATACCAAGTACAGGCATTTGCGCAAGGCGGCACTTGACGATACGATGCAATTTGTGGATTCGTGCTTTTCGATAACACCACTCAAGGGACGAGTGTGGGCGCATTCTGAAGTAGATGTTGTTATCTGCTTCACACCTGAAGTGGCGCATCTATATTCATGCTGCGCATTTTTGGAAATCGCAGGGCAGGCTGCGCGGCTCCCTCTTCAGCTCCGTGGGCAAGGAATTGGTCCAAAAGCCAAAGTGGTATATAACGAGCTCCTGGACTTCGGCGATGTGTTCATCAACGATGAGCGCACTCGCGACTTTACTATTCAAAACAAAGGTGAGATTCCAGCTGAGTTTGAACTTATCCCGTTAGTGATGCCTTCGGGTACTACACTAAAGGTGCATCCAAGTCATGGAACGTTGGCTGTGAACGCTATGCTTAAAATTGAGGTGACTTTCTGTTCGCAAGAGCTAGGAGAGACATTTTATCACATTCGCTTCGGAATGCAGGGGTCAGACGAGCAGCTTGCTGTGCGCTTTAAAGCCAATGTGATACCTCCAGTATTTCATTTTGATGTCGACCAAGTGGATTTTGGCGCCGTGTCGTACTCGTTCCCACAGACTCGAACAGTTCAGCTTGTTAATGCATCCAAAATTGCTATAAAATATTCGCTACGAATCCCAGAAGAAGCCAGCTACAAACAAAAGGAAATAGAACTTGTTCCCTCTGACGGCAAGCTAGATGCCTACGGTGAGCAACAGATCACGATCCAATTCACGTCTCATAACGTCAAGGTATACCAGTACCAACTTGTTGTGGGTGTCACTGGAGTCGGAGCTGATTTGCTCAGTATTCCTGTTCGAGCACAGTGTTTTGTTCCTGAGCTTACTATCCTGCGTCAAGAACTGGATTTTGGCCGATGCTTCTTACGTTATCCACACAAGCAGATGCTCGAACTCGAGAACAAGTCGACGCATCTGCACGGGCGCTTTGACATAGGCGAGCAGGATGATCATTCGCGTGCTATAGCCACGTATAGTGCAAGCGAATTTTCGGGTAGCGTGGGGCCAGGAGAGCGCGTGTCCGTGGAAATTGCCTTGTCCTGTGAAAAGCTTGGCAGTATCCGCCTACCCATGGTTGTAACTGTTCCAGGAAGCACTGACCTCCCCCTATCGGTAACGCTCAGTGCCACTGGCTCCGGGCCAAAAGTAGAGCTGGACCAGTCAGAATTAAACTGGGGGAACTGTACGTGCTTAGTAGATCATGAACGAATCTTGCGGATGACCAACGTCTCCCTAATCTCGGCATCGTATAAAACGTTTATCCACAATGCACGCTCCAAATTTCAGATCGACCGCAAAGAAGGTGTACTGATGGCTGGTGAGAGCATGGAATTTGTCCTTGTTGCCAACCTCGACGACACAGTCGTGTTCAAGGACCAACTGCATATTTTAATCACAGAGGGGGACAATCTTGTGATACCATTGTCAATCCGTGGTACGGGGACAACAATGTGGTCACCAAGTGAGCTACGAGTGATTGATTTTAGCCATCAGATGACCAACAAAGAGTGCGAATGGAGCTGCACACTTGAAAATAAGGGAAAACGAGTGCAGGTACTCACTTGGGTTAATAAAACAGCTGCTAATGCCAGCAGTAAAATTAATTCAGCAGATCAGGCAGGTTTGTCCAAGAAAGGGTCAAAAGTTAGCCTTGGCGGTCGGTCAACGGCTAAGACTAACAAGTCTGTCGCCAACAGCCGCAATGGAAGTGGATCTACACCTGATCCGAGGGATGAAGTAATCCCTGCATTCTCAGTTTTTCCAGGAACCATTGAGCTTAAACCTCGCACAGCTTGTGTTTTTGTTTTCAAAGGACTCTCGCCAACGGCTGGGCTCATACAAGAAGAATTAGTGTGCGAAACGCGTGTCGGAAAGGAAAAGATCAACAAAGTTGCGTTTGTGACTGCCATCAAGGCAAATTTCGTCGATCCGAAACTTACCCCATCATCGTCAATGCTGTCATTCGAGTACATTCATCACCCAGGAAACCAGATCACGACGCAATCCCAACCCCTGAGTTTGATGAACGCTTGCGAACTTCCGTTATCGTTCACACTTCGGACTCAAACTCCGTTTGCACTAGATTGTTGGGAGGCAGTGTTGCAGCCGGGTGATAAGGTAGATCTGAACGTGGAGTTTTATCCAGGATTCAAAGATGACTATACGTGTCGTGTAATAAACGGTAAGGTGCTTGTTTCCTACACGGGCCATCCTCAGAAGGACAGTGTCGAGTTGGTAGGTGATATTAACTTTCCCAATTTGTCATTTGAGACAACGAAGGTTGATTTTGGATGTACGCTGAATGATACACAAAAGAGCATCTGCTTAAATGTCACCAACGTGTCCAAGGTCGACACAAGTTTTCGTTGGGTCTTCATTGAGGATGAGAAAGAGGCATTATCTACAGCAACTGCCAAGAAGCCTTACATCCCTATCAACCAGGTGTTTGATATCTTGCCAATTCGCGGAATTCTCAAGCCAAACGAGAGAGAGAAAATCGAGTTCGTGTACTATGGACATGCAAATCGTAAATTCAAGAGTACTGTGGCATGTGAAGTCGAGGGCGGCCCTGAATATGAACTAACGTTATCAGGTGAGGCATCCTCGTTAGTATACAAGCTAGATAAGCAGTCGCTAGATTTTGGTCAGGTTCTTTACAACAAAACCGAAGATCGTGACTTCTCGATTTTGAATGTTGGTAAAGTACCCTTCTCGTATAATATTATCGTGGATGCCATTGCTTGCGGGAGGACATTAGAAATCTCACCAACCAGTGGAAAAATTGCTCCTAACGAGAAGCAGAGAATTCTTGTTCGTTTGCGCCCTGGGATCCCGGAGTATTTTGAAGAAACGATCGTACTTGAGATTGCACACTTTCAACCGATCCCTTTTAAACTGTTTGGTTGTGGCACTTTTGCCGCAGTTTCTCTGAATCTACCGCGCGAAAATCATCCAGCAAGTGTTATTCGTGGTGATGCACCGCAGTGGAAAGAACTGAAGAAGCGCGCCAAGCTCAACATCGAGTTGGGGACGCTGAATGCAGCAACTATGGAGGCGAAAAACAACCAAGTCGGCACCAATAACGCTACCCTGATGTCATCAGACTCAAAGTCGACTATTTCAACCACGCTCCGAGGCCACGAGAAAACCAGTTCAGTGTCTTCTGTACCGGCATCACCACAAGCAAAGACAGCTCAGCGTATTGGAGCACCTGGTAGCCCTGCTCGAGGTGCTTTGGCAATGCCTGCCATAGATGAACTAGACATCGAAATTGAAGCGTGTCGTTTATTCTTCGCAGACCATTTGCTCGTTCAGGAATTGAAGAGGGCCGATGCAAGATTATTGAAAAGCGAGTCAAGTATCGAAGAGCCAGCTCAAACCACTGAGACTATCAAAACTGCGGCGAAGTCTGCGAAGCCCTCGCCACCCCCTGCAGAGTCTAGGTCTCAGAAAAAACGTGGAACAGAAGTTTTTCCGTTCATCTTGTCACAGTTTGTTTTGGACTTTGGGAACGTTGTTGTGGGGACTCACAAGATTAAACGCTTCAGTGTAACCAATATTGGTCACGGACCTGCTTCCTTTCAGCTCGACAAAAACTTAGCAAGCTCGCGTGGCTTTCAAATCGAACCCGAACGCGTTGTACGGCTACCAGAAAAGCAGTCCGTTGAATTTACCGTAACATTTCATGCTCGCAAGAATATCGAGATGGGCTTACACATGACACAACTACCAATTGTAATTAAGAATGGGCCTCCATGCATTGCGATGGTCCGTGCTCTAGTCACAGTTCCAGATATCTCAATCTCTACAGAAAGCCTCGACTTTGGCAAAATTGCTGTCAGTACGTGTCATACGATTTTTACTCAGCTGCAGAATATATCGGCTGTACCAGCAGAATGGGCATTTAAAAAGCCCATGGGATCCACAAAAGATGTGGGGAATTTCCGTTTCACTCCTCAAAGCGGGCTCCTCACTCCAGGAGCAAAAGCCAACATTCAGATTGAGTTCGTGCCAGACGATGGCCGTCAGTTCATGCTCAAGCTACCGATCAAAATTAATTCCAATCCAAAGACACGATCTATAGTGTGCCGTGGGGAAGGCTCGGACTTACGTATCTCCTTCTATCCCCCTCTTGTTGAGTTGGGCCCAGTGTTACCTTGTGCACCACCTGAAGAACGGCTGGTAGAGATACGCAACGACTCAGACTATGCAGTCGAGGTTTTTTCGCTGGATTTTGACTCGTCCTACGTACAAGACGAGGCCTTGTTGCGATCATTGCCTGCATTTACTTCTGGAGATACACTCCGGCTACCAATACGAGCTCCAGGTCAGCCTATCAAGGAATATCTAGCTGATAATGGCATGCTTGCCATAACTACTACAGATGCGCCCGAGTCATTCAGGGATAATGACTATTCTGTTGACTCGAAACTGGTTGACGAATCTTCCGTGCATACCCCAGAACACGAGGGGTTGGGTGAATCGTCACAGGCTTTGCTGGCAGAATTTAGTCCTGTCGCGCGTAAAGGAATTGACTATATTTTACTAGGCCCTCCGCGATGCGGAAAATCAACACAAGCCCGCTTACTGGCTGAAAAGGAGAGCCTGCCTGTATGGACGATTGATGGTGCTATTACAACAGTATGTGCTGCGAGAGGACCCCTTGCGACGGCGACACGCAAAGCACTTGGAATTGAAACTGGTGAGGGTGAAGTTGTAATATCGCCTGAAGGCGAGGAAATAGTAAATACTGATAGCCAGAGGGATACACCCGAGACAGATGACAACACCCCAGAAGACAATGGGGAGTCTGAATCAGTCAGTAACAAGCTCGCCCGTATTTTAGATCAAATATGCATATGGAGAATGACTCAACCTGATATGAAAAACGGCAGTATCTTGGATGGGATTGACAATTCGTTCCTTAACTTTGAGCAAACTCTGGAATGCTGCTCGAAAGTATTCATTACGACCCGGATCATATTGCTCGGCTTTGATGACGATTGCTACGAATCAATGTCTTCGTTGCTGGCGGATCAAGACACCAAAACAGGAAATATTGTGTCTTCGTCCCTATCAAGGGATCGCATAACACCAAACATCTCAGGAAGTAGTGTGACTGATAATGCGGGAGGGTATGAGGAGAATAATCAATATGTTGACGAAGGTAGTGGCCTGCAGCGTTCTGCTTCCCGAGCTGAAAGCACTGATACTGAGAAACATAGTCTACCGGGTTCTCCTTCACGACAAGATTTAACCCTCGCGAATTCGGACGCAGGAAGTAGTGAGATTATTCTTCCTGGGGCTGAGGCTAACACTGAGCGTGATGGGGATGCAGTCATACAAGACAAGTTGTTGGAACTTGCGAGATCACTACCTGTAGATGTGGTGAAGCCGACAACATTTGAGGAGTATGCACAAGTGTTGGAAGGCATAAGGCACCAATTGGCCTTATTTTTGTTGCGAAATGTAGAGTCTGACGGCGCACTCCATACTCTACATAATAATGCTGAAGTTGTGTGGGCACAAGTTAAAGATCGTGCCACACCTGACAACTTCCTACTTGAAATTCCTATCATGGAAGTAGGCCCCCCACTATTTCTCCACAGCATGATCTTTTCATCAATTGAAAAATTTGTTCGGGAACTGGAATCCAGTCACCTCCCTATTCCTAACGCAGCTAAGTTTCAACTAATTCGTCGCCCCACGGAAAGATTCACTCGAAAACAAATTGCACACTTTTCTTTGCAATCGCCTACACCGCTATCAGCCAGCCCATCGGAAGCTAGCAGCGAGACTAGTCTTCACCCAAGTGGATCGCGGTCGCAAATACCATCAAACAAAAATGCATCTCGACCTCACACGGCAGATCGAGACACTAATCATCCCCAAAATCTCGACACGGATGCTGATGAGCACGTGACGCTACCTGATGGTGATGAAAATCAGATAGCCACTGAATTGCCGAGACCACAATCTTCGAAGCCTCGAGATTCCCCTTCTTCTGTTTGTCGCTGGATTATTGCACCTCACTCTAGAGTGAATGTACTCGTAAATTTTGCGTCGGCTGACGTTGGAAATTTCGACTGTAGCCTGGGCTTTGAAATTGTCGGTATCCGCCGTGAATTCACGCTGTTTGGTCGAGGTATCTGTGGTGTGCCTACTATAAACAGTGATCCAAGAAATGTGTTCATGCACCGCGTGAAAAGCCGTCCCGACGGTGGGTTTGTTCAGAAGAAATTTGTGATTTCACGGAATCAGTTCGAGTTTGGACCACTTATTATCCCTAGCCATAGTTTGAGGCCACCAGAAACCGATCGAGAATTCACCGAGTGGCAAAAGTCAAGTCCAAACAATGTGGAGGTGTTCCGTATGTCTAACAACAGCAAGTTTCCGATTTTTCTGGAGTTCGTGATGGAAAAGGAGGGTGATAATGTATTTGCTGTTTTTCCTCCAACACTGGAGATAAAGGAGGGCGACACGAAAGAAGTGAAGGTATGGACTAATCCTTCCCAGAACGGTCTGCACGAAAACGCGCTGATCTGTTGCATTGGTGACAATCCTGAACCGGTAGAGTTTCAGGTCAGCTGCTATGGATGCGTACCAGAGTTAAAACTGCGGGGACCGTGGGAACAGCCTGCAGCAGCGAGTACCTCTGAACCGGAGGACCATCAACTGGCATCAGAGGTTAACGATGCTGGAGCAAGTAATGCTCCTGGTACTTCACGGTCCAGTGGACCAGGAAGCGCACCAGTCACTGCTCGATCTAACCCACCTCCAAGTGAAGAGCATCCTACCGAGCCCCACTCACCACCGCATCCTCTGTTGGATTTCGAGCAGCTTTTTCTAAAACATCAAGACGAAAAAACGTTTTATATCGAGAACATGTCCCCCGTTGCAGTCTCGTGGCGGTTACTTGTAGAAGCCGTGCCCCCAGATTTTCGGGTATTTCCTGTGGAAGGCACTATCAAGCCTCTGCAGAAGGTTCCGGTAATAGTTATCTTTTCCGCGACGACTGAGGCTGTTCACGAATTTCTGCTTCACATCGAGTTTTCTGATGCTGCGAGTGCCCTACAAGTGAGCGACAGAAAACGAATGCTGGAACTAATGTTACGTGGAGAGGCCTACAAAATTGATGTAAGTTCTTTTGAAAACGAGGCCGGCGAAGTATCTGCTCCAGCTGTGACAAACACCGGTACTCGGCCTTCAACTGGTGATGGGAGTCTCGACTTCGGTTTGGTCCGAGTTGGCGAAAAACACTCGAGGTCTTTTAACATTCGAAATCGAGGCAAATATAGTGTCAAGTATATCATCGCTATTAGAAGTGCTGTCACACGAGAGTATTTTACTATTGATCCAACTGAAATGGTACTAGAACCAGGGCAGTCATCGTCAGTCAATGTTACTTTCACGTCCAAGAGCGAAGTAACACTTCGTGACTGCAAAGATATTAAATGTACAATCATTGAGATGCTTTCTGGAGAAGCATGCCGAGAATTTTATGTGTACACTAGCTCACGATCTGTCTTCAGCAAATTCCGACTACAACCAAATCGTGGCATCAACTTTGGGCCACACAAGTATAATGATCAAACACAAACGAAACGAATCGAGATTCGAAACGATGGCGAGTTCCCGTTCAAATTTCGCGTCCAGGCATTGAGACCAGTTAGTACCAGAGAGAAAAAGGAGACATTGACGATTGATACACCTCTTGCTCCGTCTACTCTAACTCTGGGCCAGTTTGCAATTACTCCGGATTGTGGGACTGTTGACCCTGGTGTTACCGTGGGACTCGATGTGTTGTTTCAACCAAAGGAGTGCGCAGTGTATAGCGAGACACTTCAAATTGAGATATCTGGTCGGAATACAGATGATGCAGCTGAAACAAACATGCTGCTGTATGAGCTCGTCGGTGAAAGCTGCTATCCAGGTATCAACACTACTGATTTTGAAAGCATTTTCGAGGAGCAAACAGTGGTTCGATCTCTAGGGGTTGAGTCGGCTATGCCAGTGCCTACACTTCGTAATGGTGCATTTCCTGGTAGTATTCAGGCGGTTACTTTCGCTGAAAAGGAGAAAGTATTTTCGTTTGGTCCGTTAATTGCTGCGCCAAACTGGAAAGGGACAGTAGAACGTTTCAAAATTTCGAATCCGATGAAGGTGAGCAGCATGGTGCATTTTTCTATTGTGACTTCATCAAGTATCAGTTCTGGTGTTATTGGAGTGGATGAGTCAGAGGAGGGGGCGCAATCGTTTACGGTACAACCGGCAGTGTGGGAAATACCTCCCCTTGAGCACCGTTTTGTGAGTGTTTATTTCCGCCCAACCACTATTGCGTTATTTCAGGCTACCTTCAGGGCCAAAGTTGAAGATAGTCCACCCCAAACCAATGCTTCTGATAGACTTCTGGAGTTCGAAATGCGGGGAGAAGGAACGATGCCGTGTGTTACAGTTACGGAACCAACCGGAAGAGATTCAAGTGGGGCATTAATATTAGATTTCGGTCGAGTTCGAACCTCAAAAGCCAAGGACATGCGCTTGACACTACGCAACGATGGAATTCTTCCTGCGACTGTGCTGTTTTCCATTCAAACGAACCCCAATTTCCTGTTTGCGTTGGGCAATGGGTCAGTGATAGTATCCCCTAAAGCTACCGAAACACTGACCGTGCAGTTTCGACCTCAGAAAGTTCACGATGAGCCAACGACGTCGCAACTAAAGATCACTGTGCAAAATAATCCTTTTGAAGAGACGACATTCAAACTTTCTGGGACTGGGTACCGGGAAGACTTAGTTTTCGAGGACTTGCCTCGTGGGCTGGATGACGATCTGCATTTTGATGATATTCGCCTCCCTGATCCCAGTTCCACAGATGAACTCAAGGAGGAAACAACTCCATTAAGTGAATTAGCTGTGGTAATTAAGGATACCAAAGTGTTTTCACTATGCAATCAGTCCTCTGACGTTGTGCGGTTTGAATGGCCAAAATCGGATCCTTTTCATTTTTCTCCTGGCATTGGGCATCTAATGCCAAAAACGCATAAACTGATCAAGGCGACGTTTGAACCAAGACTGGACGGTGGTAAAGCAATCATTTTTCAGCCGCACCTTATCGAGTTGCAGACCCAACGAATTTCCTACAAAAGTATCCCAACTAGTCAAAGTGATGAAAGTGGTTGGGACGAATCAATTCAGACGGTATCGTTCGATGGGCAGGCAGGAGCTGGTAGCATGTCGAAGGAAGCCATAACAGAACCTGAATACGAAGTACTTGGATCTCCAGCGACAATCGCGCTGAATTGCTTTGCAGCTGCAGACGTCTTGACTTTCGAATGCGATACGACTTCGATTGCATTTCGGAAAACATTTATGTTGCAAGTATGCACACACAAAATTGCAGTACGTAACACGAGCAAAATTCGATTGGCGTATTCGTGGAGGTGGGAGCAAGGACATACAGGTCTAGCCGATGTAATTGGGTACCCTCAGATTTACGGAAGCATGGATGAAAATTGCCCATTTGAAGTGGCACCAGAGATTGGTACAATTGGAGGGGAAGAAACTCAAGTCTTCACGATAAAGTTTGCACCACTTGAGGTAGATGAATATTTCTACTGGTTATGCTTTGAAGTTCCGGATGTGATGGGAGAAAAATCTACTGCGACCAAACTCGACGTCCGTGGTGGCTCTCTGCGGCCTGCATGCCATTTCGATGTTGAGAGGAGTGACTACGCTCAATGGAGAGCACCCAACCTTGTTGGGCCTCACGGTGAACTGGGGCCGTTAGATCCCTCTGTCAAAGTGATCGAAATGGAATCTCTTGGGGTACGTGTTCGCAACACACGCCGATTTTACGTTGTAAATCCAACAAATGTGTCATATGAGTTTTCCTGGACACCACACGGAGAGATTAACCCATGCTTTCGGTGTGCAACACCAAAAGGTCTCATGCTTGCAGGTAAAAGGTGTGAAATGATATTTGAATTCACCCCACAGCAGTTGGAGCTTCAGGAAATGTTCTGGTATTTCAAGATTCCCCACTTCCAAGTTAGTCAGCTGTTTCTTTTTGTGGGTACGACGACAGAGCCTCGTGTGGGATTGGATCGAGGAAGTGTCAATTTCAACACACTGCTAATCGGAACGAAGACGTCTCAGAGTATAGCGTTGGTTAATCAGGAGCACATCCCATTCAACTTCGTGTTTGACAAGACATCCCTAGATTTTGCAGGAGAAACACCTGCCCTTATTGTCCATCCACTGAGTGGAGTGATCCCACCCAACAGCAGAACTTCGATCGAAATCGAGTTTATTCCCACGGAAGAAAAGTCCTACAGCTTCAACTTGAACTGTATTATTAAGCGCAAACCAACACGGCTATCCTTAAATGTGAAAGGAGAAGGCTACAGTATTCATGATGCGCTAACGCTGGCATCCGACGATCATAATGAAGGTCGTCCATTAGTACTTGGACCAGGCAATGTCTTAGACTTCGGGGCTGTGCGTGTAAACGAGGAAGCTCAGCGCTCTGTCGTGATTCATAATAGCGGGAAATTCAATTTTGACTTCAACTGGAGTATAGCAAAACAATCAACAGCTTTCACTATTGAACCAATGCAGGGAACCATAAAAAAGAACGACAAAACCACATGTAAACTCATTTTTGCACCGACAAAGCAAACATCTCTGGATGGAACGCAGGTGACTTGCACAGTAGCGGGCTCTCGTAGCTATTTTTTAGCGCTCCAAGGCAATGCTGTGCCCCCAATGCTACAGTTCTCGTTCACAACGCACGATTTTGGTCCATGCTTCATAGCCGAAAATGATGCCGCCCCCATGGCAGAAACAGCTACACTAACTGTGTTTAATATGGACCCCGAAAGCGGAATCGATCTGGATTGCTTATTCGAAAAGAAACCGCATCTGCGCGTGGATTGTCCACCAACAGTACTGGGACCGCGAGAGGCGATCAATATTCCTATTGTTTTCACGGCCCGGCACGAAGTTCCGTATCTTGAAATGGTACCGTTCACTATTAACGGTTCGTCTACAGTAAACATCAGTATCCGCGGAGAAGGCGTTTTCCCGAAAGTCGAACTGGTAAACTCTTCCATGCAAATGGTTGTTCTTGGAAATTTGCAAATTGGGCAACAAACGTCGCGGACAGTCAAGATTGCAAACCGATCGAAGCGAAAGACAGTCGTAGAGTGTGTGGATTCTCCCCAACCGGGGGTCTCATCACTTGATATTTTGTGCATCACAACTTTCCCTCAGCATGAAATCTCCCTCCGAGCAAAAGAGAGTGCCGACATCGAGTTCCGCTTTGCTCCCACCCAGCGTATTCCGAGCTTTCAAAAAGATGTGTTTATTCGTGTCGGTGGAAGCACAAAAAAGCTGCTTACGCTATCAGGATGCTGTCAAGGTATTGAAGTGGCACTAGAGACTGATACACTATCATACGGACCAGTGTGCTTAGGCAGTCAGTTGGTGCGAAAGGTACGCTTGCAAAACCGAGGGGATGTTGCCACCAAATTCCAGTGGAACGTCCGTGACTTTGCTCCTGATTTCCTGGTGTCTCCAACGGAAGGGATGGTGGCTCCGAATCAGCACAAGACCATTGAGGTTACTTTCAAGCCGGCAGCGGTGAATCCAGACATTCGCTATGATCGAGTCACCTGCATGATCGAAGGAACTGCTCCAGCTACACTCACACTTGTGGGCTCGTGCGTTCCGCAGGCTACATCGTCGATTCAAGATGTGACCTTCGATTCTGCAGTCCGACAGCAAACTCACAAGACAATCACAATTGAGAATGTGACAGCCTTTCCTTGGAATCTTTTTCCGGTTATACAGGGAGATCACTGGTCCTGCCCAGAGAACATTTTAGTTCCAGCTCACGGGAAGGCCAGCCTCGATGTATTGTACTTGCCTTTAACGATGACAAAGCAAAACTCCCAAGAAGCGATTGACTCGCAGCGTCCACAAGTTCACAAGGGGTCGATTTTTCTTGCTATTCCTGATGGAAGTGCTCTTTTGTACAATGTACTGGGCAAAGCATCCGCACCGATACCCGCTGCCCCCATTTCCCTCTCCATTGCTGCAAAGAAGACGCTGTCAATAACGATTCCAATCAAAAACTGGCTGAAGACATCGCAAACGTTTGCTGTTCGCATCCAGAAACCGCCTGGGTACGAGTCTGTTGTGGTGCAAGGCCCACCATCGATTTTACTGCAAGCTGCTGCAACACGTAACTACAACATGAAGTTCTTTTGCTATACTGAAGGAGCTGTAGATTTGTGCGTCCGATTGGTGAATCAAGAAAGTGGTGAATATATCGCGCAAGATGTTCACGTGGCTGTTTCAAAGGCTGTAGATGTGGACACCCTGTACCTTGAGGCTCCTGTGCGTCAGTCGGTCAAAAAAACTATATCCATCGAGAACCCCTTCGAGCATCACCGTCAAATTAACTTCTTGGACAAAGCAAACTGGTGGAAGTGCTCAAGCACATCCATTCGAGTGCGTGAGATAGGTGAGATCAGTGGTCGCTCTGAAGGCACGTACGAAATTGAATACCGGCCAACACTACACTCAGAGGTCCCTATCGAAGATCGGCTAACGATTAGCTTCGTGGAGCTGGGAGAGTACACATACAACCTGGTGCTAAGCACACAATCTGTCGGGCCCGAGCGGATCCTATACTTCAAGGCCCCGTTAGGTGGCTCTCAAACCCAGACCTTTACTTTTACAAGCTACGCAGAGGCTTCAACAGAGTTGTCATGCTCTGTGCAGGATCCAACCTCCTTTTCCATTCCCCCAGTTTGCAAGGTAGAGGGGTCGTCTGCTTGGGAAGGTAAAACCGAATCAATCATCATCAGATTCGAGCCTGAAGCTATCGGCGAATTCCGAGATACACTAACACTCTTTTCGGATATCGTTGGCGAATACAAGTGCACACTGCAAGGATTATCAGTTCCTCCATTACCTCAGGGTCCTTATGTGTTCTCAACGTCGAAAGATATCGAGTTCAAGAATGTGTTCTCGACGCCAAAGGACTTTGAGATTATGGTCGACAATCCGCGCTTTGTCGTATCAACATCCTTGCTATCTATCCCTGCGAAATCGTCTCGAGTTGTGACGGTGAAAATCGATTGGTCGCCTTCTTCAGCGAGAGGCGAAAAGTTGACACAAGGGAACACTAGCGAGACTGGCAAATTGTTCGTGTCTTGTCCACAGTTGAAAGAGCTTCCTCCATGGGTATATTACTTGGAGGCAACAACACCATGAAAGAGTACATTTACTTGAAAAAATAAAAGCAATTGTCCATTGTTCATTGTTTGATAAAGAATAGTTGGGACTCTTCTCTTTGAACTACCAATTGCGATGCTAAAAGGCGCTCGAGACCAGCCTCGACCCACCGCAGCGAAATGCACTTAAATCGTTCCTGCGCAAGGATGGCGTCCGCAATTTCTGCAATAGAACGCCCTGGCGAGTGACCTATGCAACACCGTTAGTGATCTACTTCGAAGTACCAATCAACGAATTGAATTGTGAGAATGCACCTTGTAAGAGCTGTAGAAGCGCAGGCTTCAGTACTGCTTCAAAGCTGAGCAAAATATGACGGTCAGCCTCGTCATCTTCCAAGTACAATAACCCCGAGCGACGAAGCTTCCGGAACGCATACTGCATAGCTCGGATTTGCTGGGCTTTCGATAGCGCAGCTTCACTTCTTCCGTGCGTCTGCTGTAAAAAGTAAGGACGCTGAGGCTAGAAGCAAGCAACCAAAATGGGCTAGAACCACCGACGCGCACCCTACCTCACGCTCAGCTGCAGCAATTTGGTCACTAAAGGTGACGCTTACGGGCTCCTTTCCAGTCTGTTGGAGGAGCAGGGACTCGAGTGTCCACAGCAGCACCCCGTCGCGAGGGTCACGCTCGCTTCGGTCAAGAAATTCCTGCTTGCTGCCGGGACTTACGGCCAAGCTGAAAAACGCATCGGCCGTGATGTCCTCCCACTGCGCTCTCCCAGTCGCAGCAGTGCTCGATGCCGTCGAAGCGTCCGCGGACTCCCCTCCGGACGAGTAATACGTCTGCGTGAGCTCCATCACTTGGGTCCAATGCAGCAGCTCCTCGTTCGGGTCTTGCATCGTGGACACGCGGAGAACGCGCAGCTCTCGGGAGCTTCCACACAGCAGCAGCAGCAGCAGCAGTAGCAGCACACACGTCACATCAGCACACAGCTCGGCGTTGGCCGTGATCGCACACCACTCACGGCTCGACGGCGTCCCAGTTCTTGTCCACATTGAGCTTCCCCTCCACGTGCACGAGGTCTCCCAGCGCCGCGGGGGCCTGCACGCCCTCCCCCCAGAGCACCGCCTTGACGAGCGCCGTGCCGTCGTCCACCAGCAGCTCCACTGCCGCGCGCACTCGAGTCGTCAGTCGCCTCCTGCCCCTGCACTGGCAGCCGCTCACCCACCTCGGTCCGCGCGCTCCACGACGGACACGACGACGCCGCTGCACTGCGCCTTGGTCAGCAGCCGCGCGCGCCAGAGCCCCGCGCTCTTCCAGCGCCACGCGTGGCTGGCCGGCAGCCCCTCGAACGCCTGCAGGTCGCGCGCCACCTGCAGCCCGAAGAGCTTCACGAAGCTCTGAGGACGACGCACGCGGGCGTGAGCCCCCCCCCCCACACACGCGCGCACACACCAGAGGAGACACACGCACCCACGTGAGCGGGTCCTTCCCCAGCTCCCGCATCGCCACTCGCTGCAGCTGTCCGTCGCGCTATTGCTCACTGGCACAGGATGCAGCACGCCGAGGCGCCGCTGGAGCTGCTGATCGACGCCGTGGGCGCCCTCCGCACTGCGGCAGTGCGTCGGGCAGCGACGCGGCCTACCGAGTGGCCCCGCACACGCTCGCCGCGTTCTGCCTGCTACTGCTCGACGGCCGCGCGGCTGTGCAGCTCATGAGCTGCCTGCAGATGAAGCACCTGCCCGTGGACGTGGTGCTGGCCGCAGTCAGGGAGCAGCGAGACTTGGCCGCGGGGGACACGCTCGTGGACGGCAACGAGCAGCACGCGCGGCTGTACGTGCAGCGGCTGATCGACGGCAGAGTGCGCCTCAACGTGGTCAAGAAGCGGCTCGATCTGTTCAAGCTGCACATGAGCGACTTCCCCGTCTACCAGGGGCAGTACGTGCGCCGGCCTTGGCTGCTTCTGGTGCTGCGCTAAGCGATTCACCACACACGTTGCAGGCAGCAGAAGGCGACGGTGCGGCTCCTGATCCGCTCGAAGGAGTACGAAGAAGCGCTCAAGTTCGTGGACAACTCGCAGGGCCTCAAGTTCCACGCGTGCAAAACGATGATCAAGCACGTGGGCGCCGGGCATCCTGCCACGAAGCTGTTTGTGTTCCGATCGGGGCTGGATCGAAACTTCCCGGAGGTTGACACCCGTGAAGAGGAAGGCAGAAGTTTTCTGAACAAGGACGACCTGGAGCAACTATGTAGACACGTGCTTGTCGGCGGTTGACAGCATCGGCGTGGACAATATTGTGCTCGTGGACACTGCAGACTTGCGTCCACTACCTTCTGAAGCAAGAGGTCGTCGGGTTTGATGCAGAGTGGAAGGCGATTCGCGTTTGCGTAGACCCAAGCGATTCGGAAACGCCATGTGCACTTCTCCAACTAGCCTCGCGCGATAAAGCTTTCGTGGTTGATGCTCTGGCGTTGAGTAACCACGGATACATATTGGTCCCTCTTTTCCAGTCCGACACAGTAGTTAAGCTCGGCTTTGACCCGACCGACGACGTCAAGGTACTTCGTTTACTCCTGGCCCCACGCCGAACGAAAAAGTTCAGAATTAATGCGTTGGTTGATCTACAAGCAGTTGCACGGAGCTTACGTGATGTTAAGGAGCTTGAGAACTCAAATAAGTGTGCTGTGGATGATGAAGAGGGCGTCAAAAACCCTCCAGTATACAAGTCACCCAGCGTGAGTTTGGCTACTGTCACGGAAGCGTACTTGAGCTTGCCTCTACATGTAGACAAGCGAGTACGCATGTCATACTGGGAACGCCGCTCACTAACGCGAGCTCAGCTTCACTACGCCGCGCGGGATGCACATGTGCTGCTTCAAATTTACGACAAGATGCAGGAGTTCCACCCAGCCGACGCGGTTGACGCAGCGAAGGAACGTTTCACAAGAAATATCGCGGAGTAGGTTGCGTGAGCTCTACATGTACTGTAGTTTCGTTCGCAGGTTTTGATAAGTTCTCTATTGGCTCATGTAGCTTGTAAGGGCATCTGCGAAATCAACTTGGCCATCATTTTCCATGCAGAAGAGATGCTGCTGCAGAGCCTCCGGTAGCGCTGTGACCTTCAAGAAAAATTCGTTAAGCTTCTTCTGGAGCTCGTCCTTTTCCTGATTAATTAGCACAGCAATTTTTAACGAAGTCCAACAAATGCGTGAGACTTATCACTATTTCAACCAAAGGATAATTTGACTTACCTCGTTTGTCTTCCGCAGTTGCTGTGTCAGGTCCTGGAGCTCACCCTCAACTCGGAACGTCTTCTCGCCCAGCTCTAGTTGAAGCTCTGCAATCTTGTCGTTAAGGGTCGTCTCCTTTTCCTCAGCATTTTTTATTGTCAACGCCAGGGTCTCAACTAACTCAGTACGATTCGCCATCTCACGCCGTACAGCGAGCTCCAATTCGTCTACCTTTGTCGCAAGCACCGCCTTCTGGTTCACTGCGTCCTGCTGTGAATGTTCCAGAACGATAGCTTTCTCTTGCAATTCAACATTTTGACGTTTTAATTCGCTCAGCTCGTCTCGCAGTCGTTTGGTTTCGCTTCCATCAATTTTTACTCGGGCAGCCTTGGCTTCGTGCATCTTCTGCATCGTCTCCATGTCACGCGCCATTCCAGCGCGAAGTTGTGCTTCTTCCTGCTTAAAGTGCTCCACCAGAGCCTCCTTTTTGTCAGCAAAGTCTTTTTCGAGTTGTTGGCGGAGCCCTTCCAAGTGAAACTCGCTCAACTGCTGCGTCACAACATTTTCCAGTTGTTGAAAGGCCTGGATTGCCTCGTTTTGGTAAAAGTCACGGAGCACAGCAGCTTTCTCGGGACCCCGCGCTTTCTCATTAAACTGCTTGTCAAAGTTCTGAATCGCAGCCAGCATTGCTGCGAATGTACTGTCGTCGCGCGTATGGGTAGCGTGCGCAAGTAACTCTGCCCACAACGCCTGCCGCAGCTCTTCGCAATACTCTCGCGACTTCTGCGTTAGGACCCCCAGCTCGGTCTCATAGTGTGCACGAATATCATCCTTCAGCTTGTTCCGCACAGTGCGATGACGCGAGGATCTGTACTTGCTTGCAGCATGATAGACGTCCATGCTAAGTCGCCAGATCTCGTCGTGCAGCTGCTTGAACGCGTCCAGTTCCATGGGCGGGTGTTCGAGGACCGACGGATGCACGCAGTCCACGTACGTGTTCAGGGCGTCCTCCGCTAGCACGCGGCATGTGTCCTCCACATAGTTGTCCCACGCCGTGCCAAAGTCGAGTGGGTCCTGCTGCTGAAGCTGCTGCGAGAGCTTCCGCATCAGCGCGCTGAGCATGTCCCCCGTCATCTCGAGCCCGAACAGCCTCTTGACAGTGGCGTGGGCTCCGCAGAAGTCGTCGAAGCTCATGGGCGCGACGCTGCGCGGGTACAAGACGCCCGCCGTCTTGAACCGGACGAGGCTCTCGAGCGCCTCGACGCTGGCGTCCGCGCGCTCCTTGTCGGCGTCCGCCAGCTTGTCCGCCAGCGAGCGGCCGGGGGACCAGTCGAGGCTCAGCATCTTGGGCAGCAGCTCGTACACTTCCATGGCCGCGTAGTCCCGGGCCAGCGTCTGGAACAGCGTCTGGAACTGCGGCAGCGCCGGCGCGAGGCTCTGCGTGGACCCGATCTCGTCGTAGCTCGAGAGCACCAGCGACGACAGCGCGCACAGCGCCCCGCTCAGCTGCTGCAGCCCGTCGGCGTCGGCGTCCAGCAGCAGCAGCGTCGAGTCCTCGTCCGCGCGCGCGGCGCTGGCCAGCAGCACGAGCGCGCCGTCGCCCGCGGGGGCCGGCGCGGCCACCTCCAGGCCCAGCAGCGCCGCCGCCAGCTCGCGCCGAGCCGCGCGCGTGGACGGCGGCCCCAGCAGCGTGGCGACGACCAGCCGCTCGTCGCCCAGCTCCTGCTCCAGCAGCCGCGCGCCCTCGGGCGTCAGCGCGCCGGCCGCGTCCGCCAGCTCGAGGCCGCGCCAGGTGGCGTGCATGGCACTAATACTGCAAGAAGTGCGGGTCGTCGAAACAAGTACGCTTTGTTCTGCGGGGCCCGCTTCAACTTTGGGGGCACGTCCGATAGATCAGTTACTTCAGTACATGGATGATTGACTAGAGATCAGTACATGGATTGTATTATCTATCGCTGCTGTGCATCATTACTTGACGTGCTTCTGAGTGCACCGCTTCAGAGCCGCCTGGAACTCGTCGGCGGGGTGCTGCTCCTGCATCTTGTCGAAGAGTTGCACGAGCACGTGCGCGTCCAGCGCCGCGTACTGCAGCTGCGCCGGCGTGAGGGGGCGGCGTTCCCAGTCCGACATGCGCGCTCGCTTGTCCAGAGGCAGACCCAGGTACGTCTCTGCGATGGCGGTCAAGCCCAGGCGAGACGACTTGGCTGGGGCGGCCTCCTTGCCCGTCTTGCTGCGCTTGTTCGCCCACCTCCTCGGCGTCGAGTCGGACCCTGACACCTCGCTGTTCGCTGCGGAGCTATTTGCGCTGCTGTTGCTGTCCTTGGCCTCGGCGTCGCCAGGCTGTGCTCGCTCCTTCGAAGCAGCCACACTTTTGACGACGGGGAGCTTTTTCGTGACAGCTTGCAGGTCCACGAGCATGGACATGACGTGCTCCGTGGTGTAGCCCCCCGACAGAAATGGGCGAAGCGCCTTCACGTCACCTCTTGTGTCAAAGCCCAACTTGAGCACCGAGTCAGATTGAAAAAGAGGAGCCAAGAGGTTGCCGTGCTCATATAGCGCTAGCACATCCACGACAAATGCCTTCTCGCGAGAGGCTAACTGCACCAGTGCGCACTTCGCTGGAGTATCCTCCGCGTTTGACGAAATGTGCACTGCCTTCCACTCGGAATCAAAACCAATCGCTGGCTGCGTCATGAGGTGGTCAACGCACGCCTGCAGTGCCGCCGGCGTATCCACAAAGATAATGTTGTCCTCCCCAATGGTTTCAGCTAGTGACAGACAGGAATCCAGCGGAGCCATATCGTCGTTGTCCTCGAAACTCTTCCCATCTTCCGCGCTGGTATCGACCTCAAGAAACTGTTCGGCCAGCCCTGCCCGGAAAATAAACTGCTTGGTGGCAGGATCGTTCGGACCAGCGTGCCGGATGATCATTCTGCACGCGTACAGCTTCAGAGCCTCGGAGCTCTCGACGAACTGAAGCGCTTGTTCGTACTCCTTCGAGTAGACGAGGAAGCGCAGCGTGGCTTTCTGACGCCTGCTCATAGCATCACGCCCACACAAGAAACATGGTCAGATCCGGCAAGGTGATCCATCCGCGCGAGCACACTCTCGCAGCGTACCGCTCAAAGTAGACGGGGAAGGCGCTGGCCTTGAGCTTGAAGAGCGAGAGCCGCTTCTTGATGACCTTGTCCTGCACGTTGCGGTCGATGAGCATCTGCACGAACTGCTGCTGCTTGTCCCGGTGGCCCTTGACGAACACGTCGCCCGTGCGGAAGTCCTTCTGCTTGATCACAGCCTCGAGCACGGCGTCGGTCGGCAGCAGGTGCTTCATCTTGAGGCACTCCATGAAGTGCGCGGCCAGGCCCACGCGGATCTTGACGAGCCGCCAGCAGAAGGCCACGAGCGTCTCCGCGTCCACCCGGTAGGCCAGCGCGAAGGCGGCCACGAAGGGCATGCGTGAGCGCGCGAGTGCCGGCAGCATGTCGCCGGCCAGCAGACTGTCGGCCTGCGAGATCTGCGCGCCGCTTGCCATGCAGCCCACGGCCGTCTCGATCCACGGCGCGGCGCCCGCCAGCTCCTTGTTCGGCAGCTGCGCGTACAGCTCGACGCTGCGCAGGAAGCAGCTCGGCGCGTGCGGCACCTCCGCGAAGGCCGCCGCCAGCTCCGCGCGCAGTCGGCCCGAGTCCCACGCGCGCATCGCGTGCATCGCGTCCAGCGCGCGCCGCTGCTGGAACAGCAGCGTCAGCGTCTCCTCCTGCTGCTCCATGGGATACAAAGCGCAAGTGAATTCGCTTGTGGAGGGCCACTCGCTGACCTCTGAGAGCAGCGCGAGGATGGAGCGACGCCGCCGCTCGCGCTCGCGCTCGCCGCCGCGCGGAGGCCGCCACAGTCGCTGGCGGTCCAGGAGCAGGTCGCCGCCCAGGCGCGGGGAGCAGCAGCGAGAGCGGGAGCGGGAGCCGCCGCGCGGACGGCGCAACGAGGACAAGAAGACGCGCGACTTCTCCCACCTCGTGCAGTGCGTTGGCTGCGGAGGGTGGCGGGGGCTCGGCGGGTTGAACTGATGGGCGCGTGCTGCTGCTGCTGCTGCAGGTGGGGCAAGCAGGAGGAGGACAAGGAGGAGGAGCCCGTGGAGGTGGAGAAGCCCAACTTCGGCCTCACGGGCGCGCTGGCCAAGGACCAGGCGACGGGCAACATGCAGAACGGCGTCGTGCTCAAGTTCTCGGAGCCGCCTGAGGCCCGCCAGCCCACCAAGCGCTACCGGCTGTACGTGTTCAAGGACGACAAGAACATCGGTGAGCTGCCGAATGGATGCCCGCTCGCTCGTGGTCGCGGCTTGACTCACTCACTGGCTGCTGTGGACGTGTGCGTGATGTAGCGACGCTTCATGTGCATCGCAAGAGCGCGTTCCTCATCGGGCGTGACAAGGCGGTGGCCGACATCCTGACGGAACACCCGTCGTGCTCGAAGCAGCACGCGGTGCTGCAGTACCGAATGTACCAGAAGGAGACGGAGGACGGACTCGGCTTCACGCAGGAGGTGCGGCCGTACATCATGGACCTCAACAGCACAAACTCGACGTTCCTCAACGGCCGCAAGATCGACGGCTCCCGCTACATCGAGCTCCGAGAGAAGGACGTGCTCAAGTTCGGGGAGAGTACGCGCGAGTACGTGCTAATGAACGCTACCTAGACTGCTCCAAAACAACTCAATAGCGATCCAATGGCACCCATTCGTCTCAAAGGCAATAGACAGTACACAACGAAGACGGAACAGCGCGAAATGCGAGGGTTGTGTTGGCATTTACAGCAGTTATCTGTGCACTTGACTAGCACACCAAAAGATCCGCCGACCGTGGCGCGTGGGCACCACAGCACGGCCAGACCGTCTGCTGGCAATCAGTCGAGGCGCTTAAATTAGGAGTTGCTCAATCTGCTCGCGCATGCTCTGGATCTGCGGGCCCAGCTGCGAGGCGTCGTTGGACGTGATCGAGGCGGAGATCACGGGGCGCGACACACCGCAAGCGCGGCCCAGGGCGACCTTGGAGGGCACGAACACGTATGGTACATTCTTGTCTTCGCACAGCAGCGGCAGGTGCAGCAGGATCTCCAGGGGCTCCGTGTCGGCGGCCATGACGATGAACTCGGAGATGCCTCGGTTCAGCGTCTTGGTGGCCTCGTTGGCGCCCTTCTTGATCTGCTTGTAGTTGGTGGCCTGCTGCACCAGGTCCAGGATGGACACGGTCAGCTTGGCGTCCGCGAGCGGGTAGGCCTTGGGGTTCACGGCGGCGTCCGACATTCTGTTAAAAGGTAACTTGCTCACGACCGATGGATCACTGCACTGAAGGGGAATGGGCCCTTGAACCGACGCAGACTCGACACTTGGCCACCAGCCAAAAGCGCTGCGACCCACGCGCCAGTCATTGGGTATCAGATGGCGTAATTACGCCTTCGTAAAAAATGAGCGGTATAGAAACGATAGAAACGCTCAGCCTGAGCCAGGCTTGGTCGGTAGCTTTAGGGAATCTTGCTGGAATCGAAGAGGTTAACCCAACCCTTTTAAAGCGACGCATTCCTTCGCTAGCCTGTCGAGGGCGATGCATGCTTTCGTGTATACCAACTTAACGTTTAACGGGTTTGAATAGTAGAGCGCACACCAAGTATCTACAATAGGCTGCGCTTCGCCAGATCAAACTACAGTACTCACCTGGGGTGATAGTGTTGTAACGCACGAAACGTTGAAGCGCGATACACAATCTTCAATTGTACGGATGCTTGATCGTATTTTATCTTATTCAGCATTGTTCAGAGCGTTGTTTGGTACCAGGTATGCATAAGCATCTGTCAATTCTCACTGCTTGGCATGTATCGAGCGACTGCTGACTCAGTGCTGAATATCTATCGACCGAGCACGATAGTGGGATTCTAATTTGTTCTCAGGCAAAAGTGTTAAAGGGGAAATTCAACTCTGTGTGAAGCTATATCAGCACAACAAGCAACGCGAAAAATGTACGGTATTGTTGCGTAGACAGCAGTTTCAGAGTCCAACACAGTCGATCACACGATCTCGTAGCAGCGCAATTGGACAAACGCGCTATGGTCCTGTATGCCATGTTTTCTTTGGGCGTAGTAAGACAGCCCAAAAGAAGTATTGAACGAGCTATGTGTGCAGTCCCCAATCGGTGTCGAGTTGGTTATTCCTTTGCTAGGTGTCATGCAGCTGAAGGCGTGTATGCGTATTGCCGATATCGTCGCCTTGACGATGAAGTCGCTCGGTCGGCACGTGCAGGGCACACAGTATCCACCAGCGTGGCGCTGGTACAGTTGCTTGCGTCTGCTGATGCCCTGGTGATGGTACATGTAGTGGCGTTGTGCTGCGAGCGCCGACCTGAACCTCTGCGTCGCCTCGAACACACAACGTTGCTGCACACTCCAAATGCTGTTGTGACGACGATGTTAAGAAACGTTTCTAAAGGGCGATTACGTGGGCCATTTTGTTCCCACTGAGACTTTGAGATCGTACGGCCATGGAGCAGCGCGCGTTCCTGCAGCTGGCGGTACTGGCGTCGCTGGCCACGATCAGCGCCGTGGTGGCCTTCGGCCTCTTCCGCAAGCGCCAGCAGCACAAGCAGCTCGAGAATGTGAAGCAGCCGCAGGCGGCGGCCGCGGCCCCCAAGGGTCAACCCGCCGCGGAGCCGCAGCCGCAGCAGAAGCAGGTCGAGGCCCCCGCCCCCAAGCCATCGCCCGCCGCCAACGTGGGGGAGCAGGAGGCCACGCTGGCCACCAAGAAGTACAAGGCCGGGGACTTTGACGGCGCTGTGGAGCTCTACTCCGCGGCCATCGCCAAGTGCGAGCAGCAGCAGCCGCTGGACGCCCGCAACCTCAAGGTCATGTACTCGAACCGCGCCGCGGCCTACGAGAAGCTGCAGGACTTCGAGAACGTCATTGCCGACTGCACCAAGGCCCTGAAGCTGGACAACAGGCACCCCAAATCCTACCTGCGCCGCGCCAAGGCGCGAGCCAGCACGGGCGACCTGCGCGGCTCGCTCGTGGACTACGTGTGTCTGCTCGTCATCTCGGAGGAGAAGCAGGAGCAGGTGGACGAGAACCTGGCTCAGGAGATCAGCCGCATCCACAGCGACATTACCGTGAAGGAGATCGAGGACGCCCAGCAGAACAAGCAGAACCCCAAGCGCTACCTGCCCGATCAGTTCTTCGTCACGTCGTACTACTCATCGTTCCACCCGAGCGACGACGAGAACGATATCGTCGCGCAAAAGTCGTCAGAGGAGTACACAACGGAGCTGGAGGCTCTAGAGGCTGGAGATGATACCCGCCAGCAGCGCGGTCTGCTGCTGGTGAAGCGCGGACTGGCGTTGAAGAAGGAGAAGGAGTATGATCTGGCTGCTAAGGACATGGAGGCTGCGACTAAGCTGGTGAAGCCCGATGAGGAGGCGTACTACACGGCTCAGATCGAGAACGGCACGTATCACCACCTGCGTGGCGAGTTCGACCTTGCTCGCAAGTCGTTCGAGGAGGCTCTTGTTGCCAAGCCGCACTCCATTTTTGCTAAGATTCGCATGGGCGGCCTGTGCTTTGACCAGAAGGATCTGAAGAAGGCGCTGGAGTGGTTCGACAAGGCTCTGGCTGAGAAGTCGGAGTGCTCGACGGCGTACTTCCACCGCGGCCAGCTCCACTCCATCGACATGTCTCCGGATGGAACTAGCAACGAGTCGTCGATGGCTGCTGCGCTTAGCGACCTCGAGAAGTGCATCACCCTCGCTCCTGACTTTGCAATGGCCTACATTCAGCTCGGCGTGACCCACGCGCGCAACGGCAATTTTCAGGGCGCGGTGGATTACCTCAACTCGGCCGCACGCATCACGCCGGACGTGCCCGAGATCTACAACTACCTCGGCGAGACATATATGCAGATGCTGCAGACCCCGGGCAGCGCGGTGGACCTGAAGACGGTGGAGGAAATGTTCGAGAAGGCGATCGAGCTGGACCCATCGTACCCGATGGCCTACATCAACCAAGGCAACCTGCTGGTGCAGAAGGGCACGGAGTATGGTCACCAGGCACTAGCACTGTTCGAGAAGGCCGTGGAGATGTGCCCGCGTTCCAAGTTCGCATACTGCCACCTGGCGCAGGTGTACATGGCAATGCAGGAGTACTCGCGCGCCATCGAGCAGATCGACAAGGCCGTGGCCTTTGCCTTCAGCAAGGACGAGCTGAACGAGCTGTTCGCCATCCGTGTGACGGCCGAGACGCACCAGCAGGCTTCAGTGCTGCTCCACTAGCTAGCTAGCTAGTGGGAGACGAGTTCTAGGCGTAGTGGCAGACGAATGACAAATAGCAAATGTCCTTGTAGACCAAGCAACCTGAGTTCTTGCCTCTTTGCATGCCCAACGTCCCACTGCCCCTCGCCTTATCAGCGTAGCCAGGCGCTTAAAGCCACGATCAGCCTCTGTAACCTTATCATCACAAGCAGTCCAGCTCCAAAGTCTCAAGTCGTTCCATACAAAAACGTCTCGCCAGCACCATACTCCACCCTTTTATTACACTCGCCATCTACCAGTTCCCGCAAGCTTGCGCCACAGAGAGGGCGTGCCGGTGCCTCGGCCGTTAGAAACGTCATTCGATCTTCGCGTCCAAGCAGCCAAGCTCCTCTCCTCCACCCCTTCCCCATGACCCTCTCCGTGGCCACCGCGCGCAGCGAACTCGCGCAGCGCGTCCCGTCCGCCGCCGCGGGCGTGGGCGTCGTGACCATCTGCGGCGGCGGCAACGGCGCGCACGTGGCGGCCGCGTACCTGGCGGCCAACGGCGTGCGCGTGCAGGTGCTGACCCGCCAGCCGGAGCGCTGGGCGCAGACGCTGGAGCTGAGCACGGCCGGCAGCAGCTGGGAGGCCAAGGGCACGCTCTCGGGCCGCCTCAGCCTCGTGTCCAAGCACGCCAAGCACGTCATCCCGCAGGCCGACGTGGTCATCGTGGCGGCGCCCGCCAACGCGCACCCGGCCATCCTCGAGCACGTGGCGCCGTACCTCAAGAAGGGCGTCAAGCTGGGCGCGCTCTTCGCGCAGGGTGGCTTCGACTGGGCCGCCAAGAAGGCGCTCGGCGAGGAGAGGCTCGCCAACGTCGACCTGGTGCGCGCGCCCGCTGCCTGGCCGCTTCGAGGAGACTGGGGCCCCGTGGACTGACCTGCTGCTTTGTTGTTGCTGCTGCTCAGCTCTTCGGTCTGCAGAACATCCCGTGGATCTGCAAGGCCACGGAATATGGGTGAGCTGCTCGGGACTGTTGCGGCTGTCGCTCTTTGTGCTGACGCTGCCGGGTGCTGTGACTGTAGCCGCAAGTGCCGCATCATCGGACCCAAGCAGTGCCTGTATGTGGCGTGCTACCCGGTCGAGCGCAAGCAGGAAGCGGCGGCGCTCATGCAGACGCTTTTCGACATCCCGTGCAAGACGGTGGCCAACTTCCTGAACCTGACGCTCACGCCGTCCAACCAGATCATCCACCCGGCGCGCTACTACGCCATCTTCCGTGACTGGGACGGCAAGCGCACCTACACCCACGAGGAGCTCAAGAAGCGCGAGGGTCTCACGCTGTGTACGTACTGCAGTTTCCAGCTGCGTCTTCCACCTCTCCTTGCAACTGACACGAGCTTTGGTTTCTTTGTTGCAGACGCCGACTTCGACGAGTTCTCCGCGGAGCAGTTGACAATGCTGGACAACGAGCTGCAGCAGATCAAGTGCGCGCTGCTGCAGCGCTTCCCCGCTCTGGATCTCTCGGACGTGCTGCCCATGGGAGACCGTGTGGTGAAGCACTACGGCAAGGACGTGGCTGACCGCTCGTCACTGCTGCAGATCTTCCGCACGAACCTGGGCTACGCTGGCTGCGCCACGCCGCTGACAGAGGTGTCAAAGGGTCAGTTCCAGCCTGCACTCAAGTCGCGTCTGTTCTGGGAGGACATTCCGTACGGCCTGTGCATTCTGAAGAACATGGCCGAGATGCTGGGCAACTTCCCCACGCCCCGCATTGACTTTATGATCCGCTGGCACCAGCAGTACATGGGCGTGGAGTTCCTGAACCCCGACGGCCAGCTGAACGCCCGCGAGCTGTGGCGCACGGGCGCGCCCAACAAGTATGGCATTCACAGCCTCGAGGACCTGGTCTCAACGTCGCTGCCCAAGGAAATGCGCAACTACCGCCACCCGCGCTCCCGCATTTAAGGTCGGCGCTCTGTAGATAACAGCGAGTTGGAGGGGATGCAGAGTGTATTGGTGAGGAAGGTGCGAGCCTGACTTGCCTGCAATACGATTCTTGTGCATAGAGTCCGAGCTAGTCTTGCTATCGTCCAAGGTGCCGATGCTAACCCCGTGACAGGTTTCACGCCCCGCAGCAGCTCTGGAACGCCGGGACGTACTGCTGGATCATCAAGTGCGCGTCGTCCCTGCCGTAGGCCTCGATGGTCTCCAGCGCTTCAGCCACGAGCTCCTTCGTGGCGCTGTCTCCGGTGCCGAGGTGTTTGTCCTGCAAGATGTTGCACAGCGGCAGCAGCGAGCGATAGTAGTCTGCCAGCGCGGACCCAACGCCCTCGCACACCACAAGCTGCTGCAGCACCAGCAGAACGCGGTGCACCACAGCCTTCTCGCGCGTGCTCAGGGCGCTCTTGAGCTGCTGGACCACTTGAGGCAGCGCTCTGAGCACGCGCGTGTCCCGCCGGCCGCTCTCCAGCAGCTCCATGGTGGCGTCGTAGGCGAAGGACGGGTACGGCTCCAGCTTCTCCATCAGCCCGCTGAGGCAAATCGGCAGGAAGTGCGCGAAGTCGAGCTGCTCCAGGTTCGCCGTCCACGTCACCCGGCGAACTCCGTGGCGCGTCTCGATGAGCAGTGGCAGCTCCTCCTTCTCCAGGTACTGGCGGAACTCGCTGAGCTTTGGCTTCTTGGATCTTCCTCCGGACGTGTTGGGACGCGAGGACCCAGCGCTTGACGGAGGGCGGCCTGGGTCGTTGGAGTCCAGGGACAGAACTTGACTCTCGGCTGCACGACCTCGAGATGCCATTTCTTGGAGCTGCTGCTGCTGTGCTTCGAGCGACGCTTGATCAAGTCGGTGCTAATATCGGAGATGGACTTGCAGCGGAGAGCTCCTTCATGCACGCAATGCCCAGACAGACACGTTGAAGTGCCTCCAAACTATAGCATTTCCTCATGTTTGTAGCGGCAGCGGTCGATTAGAGACTCTGCTGGGGCGTTTGACTCCCGCACCCCAACTCTCGAGCCGTATGAACTGTAGATCAATCAACATTTCTCAGCGTACATCTAATGGGGGCTCTACATGCACATGGTTGCAGCTACTGCACCGAGTCGACACCACTGTGGCTCACGCTTGTGTGCAGGTCCTGCTCGCAGCCGGGTGAGAATGCATCTTGTTGGTCGTCATTGCTGTTTCTATTGGCGGCATCCTTTGTCGCAAGAGCTTCAAGAACTTGCTGTTGCTCTTGCTTGAGATCTTTCAGCTGTTGCTTGATATCCTTCTGTTGCTGCTTAAACAGCGTCGATATGTTGTGGAAGGCAACCTGGCGCAAGGCGCTCACCTGCTTGGTGGCTTGCCGCTTGTTGCTGCAGTTCACCTGTCGGCAATAGATAGGTCAAACATTAGTGATACTCGTTGAGAATTCTGACAAAGTATTCACGGAGCTTGCGTACCGTAGGGATAATAGCATGAGGGTTTACAACTTGGACAAAATCGCAGAGCTCGGCAAAACTTGAGTGCTCACTGTACGGGATGCCATACACATGGATCTTGCCTGATGGATCGGTGCAGCAAGTGGAAATCGACCGCGGGTTCTTACTGCTGAAAGTCCAGCCTGTGGGGCGGAACGCCACGATCTGCCGGAATCGAAGCCGATGCTTCATCAGCAGAACCGATAAGTTGTCCATTTGAAGGTCCTGCATTCGAACAACATGTAGGCTTTTATCATTGAAACACCATGTTAGCGACGACGCTGCAACCAGTTGGCGGAAGGATATGCACTTCGTACTTGGTTGCTGCGGACTCCGTTGTCAAAAGCTGCATGTCTCTGGCGGGCCAACCGAAGGTTTCGATGATTTTTAGCTTTGCCTTAGACACGCACACCTTCTTTTGAAACTTGCGCGCGATCTCCATAAACAACCGTTCTTTGCCAATAGTGTACGATCCAAAGAGGTAAAGAACCTTTTCCTGCTTGAAATGCTTATTCATGAGCTCGAGTGCGTGCTTGACGGCAACTTGCTGGGTTGGAAACGTGTACTTGGGATCACAGTAGGTTGTGTCGAGATACACACCATCCAGACGGTTGATGCCAATGATTTTGCCGTTGTGGTCGATTTTTTCGTCGCCAGTTGGAATGTGTGGCTGCAACGCATGATATTTCAGCATTTTCCTATGGAAGCGAAAATCGCCAGTGTGCAGATAGGTTTTCCCGTCCTTTAGCCGAAAGAGGATGATCGCCGAGCCAGGACAGTGGTTGGCATCCATAAATGTCACCTGTACATCCCCAATAAGCACAGGAGTGTTCATCCCCACTGGGTGCACAAACTTGCTTTGAACACCTAGCTCTTGGACAACGAGCTTTGCTGTAATCTCATTGCAGTAGATGATACCGCAGTCAAAATTCTGCCGCGAAACACCATCAAATACGATTAATGCGGCAACGCAACGGTCCATTTCGTGGATGAACCTACCTTACCGAGACCTCCGTAGTGGTCCGAGTGAAAATGGGTCAGGAAGTAAATGCTCGAGTTCTCCTTGCATGCATATTGAAATCCATCAACAATGAACGGCGGGTTTGTTCCGCGGATGCATTTGAACTCTGGGTACAGCAGCCGCCGGCGTTGAACTGCCTTGCGTGTGAACTTGAACGGCACCGGTCGTTTCCTGGCGTTGAGCACCGCCTCCGTCTTGGAGCCGCGCATCAGCACATCGAACACGTTTGATCGCTCTGCCAGCCAGAGAACCGACAACCGAAAGGATCAGCCTGGGAGCAGTACTCAACCCTACCACTAGGTAGCCATACCAATAGAAGCCGCCGGCGGCGCCTTCCCCCACGACGACTGCATCATGACGGCGAACGCATTCGGCGCGCTCCTGCCCTCCGCCTTGTTCTCGAGCCTGGCGGCGATCGTCTCGGCCTGCTCCACCTCTGCCATGTCCCCGGGCCGCACGCCGAACTTCTGGCCGCACTGCTTCACGTGGCGGATGCGGCGCGTGAGGTCGATCTCCGTCATGTCGGCGCCGCAGATTTTGCACACGTAGCCGCACTCGCGCTCGCTGTCGTAGCCGTCGGGTTCGTCCTCCGCGTCGAGCGTCAGCTCCACCTCCTGCACCTGCGTCAGCTGCGCCACCTGCGTCTGCATCTCATCGTCGTCGTCCTCCTCCTCGTCCACGCTCTGCACGGCCAGCGCCGCCTGCTTCTCTTCCGCCTCCGCCCTGTCCAGGCAGCGGTTGACGTGCTGCGAGCGCTGGTGCTCGTCGCAGTGCGTCAGCTCCTCGCCGCACGTGGGGCACTCGACGCGCCGCGCGGCCGCCGCGTCCAGACACGCGTTCAGGTGCAGCTCGCGCTGCGCCGCGCCCCAGCGCGCCATGTCCCGCGCGCACACGACGCAGCGCCGCAGCTCGTCCGCGTCCGCCATCGCCGTCGCCATCGGCCTGCGCGTCGCCGATTGGCGGAAAGTTGCGTTTCACGCGCGCCCATTGGCCCGCCAGCTGCCTTGAAGGGGTTCGGGGCGCAGCTTCAACGCCGCCGCATCACTGGAAACGCCGACGCCGACGCCGACGCCATTCCCCAACGCGCGGCGCCATGACGAGGCACCTGCTCGTGCTGTCGACCGGCCAGCACGTGGGCAAGACGACGCTCAGCCTCGGACTCGTCAAGACGCTGCAGGCGCAGCGCCGCGGCTCCGACAGGCTGGTGGCCTACTGCAAGCCCGTGGGGCAGCAGCACGTGGCCGTGGGCGGCGGCCTGCGCGTGGACAAGGTGCGTCTCTGCAGCAGCAGCAGCAGTGAGCGGTACTGGAGCTGACCGACGCGGCCGCTGGTTTGCGTGCTGCTTGCTGCGCGCAGGACGCGTTCCTCTTCAAGGAGCACTTCGGACTCGTGCAGGACTACAAGGACATGTCGCCCGTCATCTTCCCGGACGGCTTCACGCGCGACTTCATCGACGGCAAGGTCACGTCGCGGCAGCTCATGGACTCCATCAAGCACGCGCACAAGAACCTGTACGAGCAGAGCGACTTCCTCGTCTGCGAGGGCACGGGCCACACCGGCGTGGGCTCCATCTGCGAGCTCAACAACGCTCAAGTTGCAGGTGAGGCGGAGAGGAGCGGGCCCTCGTGCAACCTTGTAACTGATGCGTGCGTGCGCGCGCAGCGGAGCTGAAGATTGATGCGGTTTGCGTGGCGCTGGGCGGACTCGGCTCCTCGTTCGACCAGTTGGCCATGAATCGGGAGATGCTCAAGCAGAACAACGTCCGGCTACGGGGGGTGATCCTCAACAAGGTCAACCCGGCGAAGATGGACATGATCAAAGTGCGTATAGGATTGCAGAGCGTGCTGCAATTGTCGTCACGATTGACGCCTACATCGTGTTTGCTGTGCGTGCTGCAGGACTATTATTCGCGAGCACTGAAGCGCTGGGATGTTCCGCTCGTAGGCTGCATCCCAGATCTGAAGGATCTGTCCTGCCCCACCATGGCAGACTACTCGAAACTGCTCAAGTCGGAGCTCGTCTCCGGTACGCGCTGCTGGTCCTCGCTCGTCATATCACTTCAGCTTACAGTGCATCGCTCCTTCATGTTGGACCGCAGGTAAAGATGCGAGTTTGCGTTATTTTAGCAGCACACGGCTAGCACTGGCCCCTGTGGACGATAACAATCGCTTCAAGGCTATCCCTAACCAGCTCGTCATCACCGTAAGGCAATGAATGCACTAGTGTGATGCTGGGCCTAATTTTGCTGGCTAACGTTGCTTTTCGGGGCATTCCTCAGCATAGCGGCCGCAAGGACGTGATTGACGCAATCATCGGCAACCAAGAAGCGTCAACTTCTCACGGCGAGAACCTGAGGTCAGGTCTCATACTCACCGGGTGGAACCCACCGAGTGCTGAGCTCGCGCAGCGTCTCGATGCGGATAACATCCCGTGCATCTACGTTTCCCCTGACAAGGCAGACAGCTACACAATCACGGCGCGGATCGCCCAGTTCACGGCCAAAATCCGACGGGAGGACGTCGAACGGATAGATATGGCTGCAGATCACGTCTCCAAGCACTGCGATTTCAGCTTCCTGGACGACTAGGAGGCTGCAGCAATCGAACTCTTCCGCACGACCATTTCCGCACAAGAAGAAAAACAAGATAAAAACACTAAAACTCAATACACGAAAGCGAGACACGCGAAAAAAGCAACACACTCTCCACTGTTGCCTTTGAGTATTCTTCTACTGATCTCTCACACGCGCCCCCGAGCTCTGCTAAGCGTGCAGAAGCATCACTTGGACACTGCTCGAGAGCGCGCGGTCTTGACTGTAGTCACCAGCTTCTCCTTCACTTCACACAGCAATAGAAATTTAAGAGGGCAGCGTCATCTTCTTGCCGTGGTACTTGCTGCAGGTAAGCAAAATAAACGATTTGTCAGCGATAACGAAGATCGACAACTTGCGACACGTGCCTGACGGGCATACCTGATAGCGTAGTAGTAGAAGAAGTCGACGTAGAGCGCCGTCTGTACCATGCCGGCGATGAACATGAGCCAAATGAAGTGGTAGGACGTCTCGGTGGCTGCGCGGTAGATCCAATTGAGCACGTAGCAGCCGCGGTAGGCTCCGAGCAGCACGACGTAGTTGCTGGTGAGGTTCTCCACCTCTCCGTGGCGCTGCAGCAGGATGAGCTGCGGGATGATGGCGACGGCCTCGAGGTAGATGGAGAAGGTCCAGAGGATCTCCACGACCTCGAACTGCTCGTTGAAGACGAGCGCCAGCAGCGCGCAGGGCAGCACGGCGAACTTGAGGTGCAGGAAGGCGTCGTGCGACTTGTCGTACGTGCTGCGGAAGGGCTCCTTGAAGCGGATGACGTACACGATGGCGCCCGAGAAGAGCAGGAACAGCAGCTTCATGACGGTGTTGTACACGCTCACGAAGTGGAAGAACAGGTCCACGTAGCGGGTCACGAACACGAGGAAGAAAAGCTCCTGCGTCTTGAGCGAGATGCCGTTCGCGGAGCGGGACGCCAGCAGCTTGAGCAGCAGCACCAGGAAGCTGGCCAGGTGCGCCATGTCGCCCACCAGGCGGAACAGATTCATCGTCTCGGGCTCGGCGTGGAGCTGCGCTTTGGCTCGATCGGCTTGATAGTTAGAAACTGCGCCGAGTGGGCGCCCCCTCTCCCCCGCGCGAGTGACAGTGGAGTGACATATGACGTGTCAAGCTTCAACAGTGGAGACGAACGAGATGGCTACACGGCGTTGAAGCTGTCCAGGTGGATGCGCCACATTGGCGACCCATGCGTGGGGTGCGCGCGAGATTCGACTGTGTGCGGGCGTGGCGTTTAAATTTATCGGCGAGCTAAGAAAAGCGCTCGATCATGCCAACGCTCCTTCTCAGCTCCTTTTTTTCTCTCTCTCTCTCTCGGCGATTGGAGGAGCGCAGTGGTTCAAGTTGGTGGCGCAGAGCACTCGCAGCTCGTGATGGAGGAAGAGGCCGCGGAGACAATCAAGCGAGACGCCACGACGGCCGACGCAGACGAACTCGTGGGGCCCAATGAGGTCGTTGCGAGAGCGCTGGACGGAACGAGGTTTTACCTGTACAACCACCAGGTGCGTCCTCGGTAGTTAGTGTTGAGGGCCTTGTGCATGCAGGCAATGACTGACGTGCACGGTGCGATAGGCGGGAGGCCACACGGCGTTCCTGCGCACTGGCGGGGGGTCCGTGTGCAAGCCGGTCGTCGCGCTCGAGCTCCAGTTCTACGAGGCGCTAGCACCACAATTCCCTCAGCTTCGACCGTTTGTGCCGGAGTTCCTGGGCAAAGTCAAGGTGGAGCTCACGACTTCAACGCCGAATGATTCACCGACCTCGCCCTCGTCGTCGCAATCGTCCTCAACGCCGCCGTTGACCCCGACTGAGCCCATGACCACGCCCAAGAAAATGCGCAGGGGCTCTTTTGGGAAGAAACGCCGTCTGGGCAAGTACGGCGCACCCAATCCAATGGCGCCGCCGACGTCGGAAGGAGGCTACAGTGCCAAGCTCTGGAAGAGAGAACGAGCAAAAAAGAACAAGAAGAGCGCAAAGGGTGACAGTGTTGTTGCTTTGACACGTGCTGACAGTGGTAACACGAAAGACTACCTGGTGCTGGGCGACCTCACCCGAAACTTTCGTAGACCTTGCGTTCTAGACATCAAAATGGGTACGCGTCAGCACGGAGAAGACGCATCACCAGCAAAAGTTATATCCCATACAGCCAAGTGTGCTGCGACTACGTCACTGGCTCTTGGGCTACGGCTCTGCGGCATGCAGATCTACGACGAATGTGACAGCACATACACAATTTGGGACAAGACTTGGGGCAGACAGCTAAAGCCCGAAGACATTGAGCCAGCACTAGAAACGGTAGGTGTCGATTTAGTGTGTCTAGGAATTGTGATGATGCTAACACCACATGGCCGTGCATTTTTGAGCGCAGTACCTGACGAGCGGATCTACACTACGCTGGAATGCGCTGGAGGAGCTTCTTACTAAAATCCGCGAGCTGAAGAGCGTTATGGCCAGAACCACAGGCTTACGCTGTTGGGGGTCCTCTCTGCTTCTTACATACGAAGGCGATCAAAGCTACGGCCCACCAAGTGCAGATGTGCGTCTCATCGACTTTGCGCACTGCCAAATGAGCTCTGTACTCGATACACCAGACGACGGCATGCTTCTGGGGCTTTCGAACATTGATCGCTATCTGAGCAATATCGCTGCTCGAAAACCTACTCTAGAGGAAACCGACACTGCACCTGCATCATCCCTCTTGGCAACAGAGTTGCAGCTGGCAGTCTAAGAAATATCATTCATTCGGCTACTATATCTTCCAAAACCGATCAGAATAATATTACTTCATTCGCTAAGCTTTTGAGCGATCGATACTAGATCTCGTCCGCCTGAAATTGCTTTACCATCGTTCGATATTCGTTTGCCTCCTCTGGTCGACCAAGCGTAGTCAGTAATTGAGCACACTTTTCCAGCAGAGCGCAACGTTCTCCGACGTCTTCGGTCACATCAAGTGTCTGAGTGTACTGACGAAGAGCATCCTCAGCGCAGTTTTGTGCAGCTAGCACATCTGCCAGCGTTTTTCTCGTGAGAGACGATTCCTGGCAGACTAACGAACGCCGAAGCAGCTTTTCCGCGCTCTCAAGACGGTCGATTGCTACAAACGCATTGCTAAGCTCCCGAAGTAGCGCCGGATTGCTAAGATTATGCCGCAACGCTTGCGAAACAAACTGCTGAGCATCCTTCTCATCTCGAGCGCCCACGGTTCCGTGGGCTGTGAGGGCAAGTAGCGCTAGATATGCCCATACATCAGGGTTAGATGTGTCCAATCTGTTGGCCTCCGACAAAGCCATCTGAGCGCGCTCCCACTTCTCGAGGCGCAGGCACGCAATCCCAACGCCAAGCCAGCACGATGCTACACGAAAATCGCCGCATGCTATTAAAAATGTTGTTTCCGCTACCTCGAACTGCTGCGAATGAAGAAGTGCTAAGCCGAGGCGCAGATATAACCCAAGTAACAATGACTCCGCAGCCAGAGCCTCACGGTGCTCTAAAGCACGCTGCAGGCATTCTATCGCCGTTTTGGTCTGAGAATCTTGTTGAAGATATACCTTCCCGAGAGCAAACCATGCAATGGGGTGAGATGAATCGATTTCTAGCGCTTCTTGTAGTAATTTGATTGCCCGAGAGCTTCCAGCTTCCTCCCCGCTTTCACGATTTCGTAGGCACAATTCAGCTTCCATAGCTCGTTTCATCACTCGCAGCTCACCATTAAATACATCGCGTGATTTCAAATGAGTATCCGCTAATTGCAAAGCTCGCTGGGTAAGTCCCCACAGCTTGCACTCATGCGCATACTCGGCCAGGAATATCCATACTGCGCTCACACATGACGCGTCTATGCGTTTGTCTTCCTCCATATTACTTGCAAGCGCCTGCTGTGCTTTGAGAAGTTCAAACATTGTTAAGTTCCCCGTTGGATCTTTTCCCTCGAGCTGGAAAAAGGAGAAAGCAAGCAAAGCGTGAGCCAGCGCACTGTTTTTGAGTCCACCTTTAAGACTCTTTTGTACTTCGACTCCTGACTCCATTACAGCATTCTTAGCCAGAGATTCTGCACGTGCAAAGTCATGAAGCTCACATTGCAAAGCCACAAGAGTTATCAGAGGTTGAAGTGCATGCGCATCGAGGCGCAAGCACTGCTGTAACGCTGAACCTGCCTTTTCAAGCTTTGATTGCGCAGTGCAGAAGCGCGCGTAGTCGTACCAAACGCTCATGAGTAACCGAGATGCGGTTACCTTATCAGCCTCAGTGGAATTTTGAGCTTTTGGGTGCGTCTGAGCGTGAGCCGCATGCTGTTCTGCGTAGGCAATGCGGTCCAAATGAAGCATCTCACTTTTCTCAACATCTCCATTAACCTCATTCTCCACAGTCTTTAATCTCAAAGCTTCTAACACGGACGTAATCTCATTCAACGTCGGGTGTCCCTCGACTTTTGCATGCGCTTTCTCTAGCAGTGCATTTGAATCGGAGTAAAAGGTCTCGTGCAGAATTGTGTTCACTTCCTGCATGAGAAGTGTATAAAGTTGTCCGAATTGCTCCTTCTTCTTTTCTTCTATTGTTTTCTCGTCTGACTGAGTTCGTGTATCATCGTCATTTTCGTCGGGCTCAACTTCAGTACGAGCGAACGATTCACGAATAACCGGAACAATTCGCTTCTTGAGTGATTCTTTGAAAGAGTGATACACACCCTGTGTATTCAGCCGGTAGATTAAAGTCTGCTTCTTCTCGTCGCGTGAAGCAGGAGCCTCAACTCCATAGTCCTCTGGTCCTTGTCTTTTATCGCTATTAGTGCGAAACACATCTTCATACTCACGCAAAAGACTCACTACTACCAGGCGGATTTCTGTTCGCAAGTCCCCATAGATATCCCGCCGCTCCTCAATCTCAGCTTCCAAAACGCGCGAAGGGATAAGCTCATTTATTGTCTTTGACGGAGCCTCCACGTCTTGTGGTGGCCGGAGTACGAGTGATGCGTGGGCTACCTCAGCAATAATTTCAATATGTGTATCAGCAGCCATTGCAACGGTAGTGAGTGCCGCAGCTTGTAGTGTAGTCGCCTCATAGTCTGCCAGAGCTCCCTGGAGTTTCTTTTTGTCATCATTTGTAGTAGCGCTGGCCAGCTCTTGCTCAAGGAAAGCTCGCGAAACGGGCAGCATGGTCCGTAAAGGTGACTTTGGAAGAATTTGTGTGGTCCCAGGTTTTAGAAGTTCATCCAAATGCAGACGGAAGTCCGCAGAAATGGCATCAATCGCCTTTCCATTTGGGTTATCGGCGGGACTGCGCCGTAGAATTCCGCCCACATATTTTTCAACTGTGAGAAATTCAATCAAACATTCAACAGAGCTCTGCATGACAAACAATGTTAGTAAGTCCACAGGAAAGCAACGCAGGCAATTCACAAATGCTGACCTTGAAATACAGCAAAGATAATCCAGTAGCTTCTGGGAACCGAACGCTCCACTCTCCCGACAGCGTAGAAACCGGAGAAGCCGGTCGTCCTTCGAGCTGCTCGTCACCACCCACAGGCGGCTGAGCAGTCACCTCTTGATTCACCTTCTCGCTATTACTGTCTACTGCTGCTGATTGGAAATGCAGTTTTCCTCCTTTAAATGTCGTCACATCAAACTGATATGGCGGTGTTGCTCCCTCTTTCCCTCCAGCGTCAGTACGAGCAGCATCCTTCGCCCCGAATCTTGGCAGCGAGATCTCGAGTTCATAGCAGGCTGTGTTTTGGTCCGGGGCTGCGCAAAACTGAAGTGCTGCTTCATTGCTAATACAATCGGGAGCTGTCCACTGCGCAGGCAAGTTCACCACGCAGGGCGACTGCAGCTCCAGCATCCTCGCCCCCAGCATGAAGTCCGCCAGCGCCACGTCGCACTGGACGTCAAGGTCCAGAGCGAACGACTCACCAGCACAAGCCACCACCACCTGCCGCGTCTCCTTCTGCTCCAGCAGCGCCGTCCTCAACGGCACCAGCGTCCGGCTGAGCAGCGCATCTTTGGCTCGGACTCTGGTCGTCCCGCAGTAGAGCGACACCAGCAGCTGCGCCTGCACCAGCTCTTGCATGGCCTCCACCGTGAGCGGCACGGCCCTGGAGCTCTGCGTGTAGTCCAGCTGCAGCGCCTGCCCGCCGCTCTGCGCGGACACGGAGACGCTCCTGGTTATCATGTTGTCGCTATCCCCCGAGAACCAGACGCTCTCCAACGGCTGCTCCGGCGGCAGCACGAGCTGCACGAAGGCCCAGACCTGGCGCTTCGCCGCGTCGGCGCCAGCGCCGCCAGGCATCCACGTCAGCGAGCGCAGCGAGACGGCGAAGGCGCCGCTCGCGCTCGGCGTCTCCATGGCGGCGGTCGGTTCTGGCACTGCCGATCCCGGCGCCGCTTCAACCACCGAGCGGGTGGTGTGCGCCACACCACACGCCGCTTCAACGTCGCAGATGGTGTGACGTACACGAAAGAGACCATCACTCTCCGAGTGCGCACTCGCCGCCCCGCATCCAAGATGATGCTCCGCGCGCTGCGCACCGGAAGCGGCCGCCGCGCGCGCCCCGCGGGGCCGCTCGTGCGCCGATGGAAGAGCGATCAAAGCGACCCGCCCGTGCAGAAGCTCAGCGACGACATCCGGCGCTCGCAGGAGGAGACGCGGCGCGTGCTGCTGCTGATCCGCACCTTCAAGCAGGTGCGTGGCGGGTCTCGAGGGACCGATGCGGACGCGCGCAGACTCTCACAGGGCGCACGCTGCTGATTGGCTACCAGTACGGACACTACGTCGCTCAGATCGACCCGCTGCAGAAGCGTAAGGCCCCCAGCAGACGCAGCAGGGCGGAGACGGCAGGAGACTCACTCGCGCGTGCGTGTGCTGCAGGGGAGAAGCTGCCGGAGCTGGAGCGCTGGATCAACGGAGACCGCTGGGTGGAGACGCCCTTCTTCGACGAGTTCAACCTGCGCAGCCTCGCGTCCAAGAACCTGCTGGAGCTCACGACCCACGGTGCGGCGCCGCCGGCTGCTCCTCGATGGGTTTCCAGAGGGCCAACGCCGTGCTTTGTCTTCTGTGGCTCTGCCTAGGCTTCACCGTCGGCGACTTGGACCGCGAGTTCTTTATCGGACAAGATCTTTCTATTGGCCCAGTTGCCACGCTCAGAGAGGTGCGAGTCGCAGTGTAGCAATCTGGGAGAAACGCTCGTTGAATGACGGCGGCTGCAGATTGTGACAGAGCTGCGGGAGCTTTACTGCGGACACATTGGACTCGAGTACCAACACTTGCGCAATCGCGACGCTGCGCTGTGGATCCGAGAGCGTCTGGAAAAGTACAAGGTACGTGGTCAAAAGCTTCGTCGCTTACGGAATGATCGAGGTGTCTTATTGGATTCTTTAAAAGGGCAATATTCATAGCGACGAAGAAAAGGTGGATATGCTACGTCAAATGATACAGGCGGAACTATTTGAGCGGTTTCTCGGACGTCGTTTCTCCGGAGCCAAGCGCTTTTCTATCGAAGGTGGTGAAAGCTTGATTCCTGGTCTTTGCGAGCTTCTTGAGAACGCCAGTGATCATGGTGTTGAGGTCGTGCAGATGGGAATGGCTCATCGCGGCCGTTTAAACGTCCTCGCAAATGTCTTGCAGCGACCGCTGCGATCCATTATTTCTCAGTTCCAGCCTTATTTGCCCGATGAACCAGATTACCCGAACAATTCAGATGATGTCCGGTATCACCTCGGAACTTCGTCGACTCTTGAAATGCGCAATGGGAAACGACTGGAGGTGAATTTGGCAGCAAACCCCTCTCATCTGGAAGCAGTGAACTCAGTTGTACTAGGTCAGGCACGCGCTTGCCAAACTCAGCTAGGAGACAATGGTAGCCGCGTGATGCCGATTCTGATCCACGGAGACGCTTCAATGTTTCAGGGATCGGTTCGAGAGGCATTGGGGTTCAGCTCACTGGAGGACTTTCGCACGGGAGGAACGATCCACGTGATCATCAACAACCAAATCGGTTTTACAACATTGCCCAAGAACGCAGACTCAGCAGTTTATTGCACGTACGTTATTATCATTATAGCGGATTCAGATTTAGTTCTCACGGATTGTTGCTCTGCTGCTATGTATGCTCAGTGATGTAGCGAAGGCATCCAGAAGTCCAATTTTTCATGTTAACGCTGATGACCCGGAGGCGGTAGCAAAGGTGATGAAAATTGCTGTTGAATTCCGGCAAACGTATCAATGTGATGTGACCATTGATCTAGTGTGCTACCGTCGACATGGTCACAACGAACAAGATTCACCCGAAATTACAGCTCCGGTCATGTATCACTTCATTAACAAGCACCCAACAGTCATTAAGCTGTACTCACAAAAACTTGTGGGCGAAGGTGCCCTCACACCTAAAGGTTACGCAAAAATGTGCACTACGTTCGAAGATCACCTGCTTTCAGAATATCACCACTCACGTGAAATTCACTCTGGATGGGACAACCCGGGTGATACGTCGTGGAAAACTGAGTGGTATGCTGAGAGCAAGAGTTCAAAGCCTAGCCCTTCAGATGATCTTCTAAAAGCTTGTCAGCTAAGCGACAAGCAAATCTATGACCGATCAACAGGTGTTGATAAAAACTTTCTCGAGCAAGTCGGAGCTCAACTATTTCGGATTCCACAAGGATTTTCGGCACACCGAAAGGTTGAGGCCATTATGAACAACCGTTTGCGGGCTGTTGAAACTGGAGCTCGAGTGGACTGGGCAACTGCAGAAATGCTTGCACTTGGTTGCCTGCTGGTGGAAGGAGTTGATGTTCGGCTGAGTGGACAAGATTGCGAGCGCGGCACTTTTAACCAACGCCATGCTGTTCTCTATGACCAGTTTGAAGCTCTGTCAGGAAGAAACTCATCTTACACACCCCTGCATAACATTGATGTGGAGGGTATTAGAAGCACGCTACAAATGACCGGATTGGAAAAAGCTCCTCGTGGACGCTTCGATGTCGTCAACAGCCCACTCAGTGAAGAAGGTGTGCTTGGTTTTGAATATGGCTATTCGTTGCAGACCCCAATGGGTTTGACGATATGGGAGGCTCAATTCGGCGACTTTGCAAATGGCGCTCAAACGATGATTGACACCTTTATTACTTCTGGCGAACAAAAGTGGCAACGACAGTCAGGCATCGTGCTTAATTTGCCGCATGGCTTCGAGGGGCAAGGCCCCGAACACAGTAGTGCACGGATTGAACGCTTCCTTCAGCTAGTCAATGAAGACAGCGACGATTTCACAGCGCACGAAGATGTCAATGCTGCAAATACGCGAACAAACGTGCAGGTGGTAATTCCATCGACTCCTGCTCAATATTTCCATGCACTCAGACGGCAGATATCCTCCAGTTATCGCAAGCCACTGATCATGTTTACCCCGAAATCGCTTCTCCACCATCGCCCGTGCAATTCTGATCTAGCTGACTTCACACTGGGGACATCCTTTCAGCGGGTGCTCCCACCGCATCCTGATGATCAAGTGACTATGGTGAATGATGATGAGGTGAGTACTTCTACTATTCTCCCCTCTTTTCTTGTGTCTTACGGGTTTGTTGCTGTATCTAGATTCGCAAGTTAATTATCTGTTGCGGGAAAATCTATTATCCTGTACGTCTTGGTTTGCGAAGCCGTGGAATCCGAGACGTTGCAACGGCTCGCATCGAGCAGTTGGCTCCGTTCCCGTTCCACGAAGTTGCTGACTGCATCGCCCGCTACCCAAAGGCAAAAATCGTCTGGGTCCAAGAAGAGCCGAAAAACATGGGTGCGTTCAGTCACGTGTTTCCACGATTGCTAACGGTGCTTAAGCACTTAGGAGACCCCCGAAATTTATCCTACATTGGACGCCCACCATCTGCTTCACCTGCAACCGGACAGTACGAAGTCCACGTTCAGGAGATGAAAACGATTGTCGACGATGCACTCGCGTGAAAATAGAAGTACTCACTGCAGCTAGCGATGCTGCCATTTCACGAATAAAAGTGCCCTGACCTAGTTTATCGAAGCGTATGCCACACATGAAGCTGTTTTGATACTCGCGGCGATACACACAGGCTTTAACTACAAGTTGCATTCGGATAGGTGACCACTTCGCCGACAACCGTGAAGCAAAAGCGGATGTGTGTGCATGTAGTACAAATTACATGTCGGTAGTGATTTGAGTTCGTGAAGTGGAGCACAGGGTGCGCCATGCCCAGGCGTGCTGCACACCAACATGTATCCGAATTCACGAGCTCCGACATTGAGCAAGCACATCATGCTTTGGATTACACCGTTCTACCATTTTCATACTTCGATACAGTACCGCGACTGCACTAATAGCTCCCTCATCTACTGATGGGCCAGCCGGCCGGCTGGCCCATCAGTGCCAGCCACGCGTTACGGGCGGGCACGGCCGTCTTGCAGTTGTCGCTGAACAGGCCGTCGATGCCCATGTCGAAGAGCTCGAAGTACTCGAGCGTCGCGTTGCCCGAATAGTTGACGGCCAGGCGGTAGTTCTCGTCACGCATCGTCCACGTGTGTACCTTGAGGCCGACAGCGTGCGCGTCTTCAATCACGTTCGGGTACTCGAAGATGGTGTTGTCAGCGTCCGAGACCTGTCCGTCACCATTCGAGTCCACGGCGTTGCCGTCCGCGTCCACCTCGACGGCCACTGCCTTGAGCAGGTAGCGCTTCCAAGGCGAGATGATGTCGGCGTAGGTGGCCACCTCGGCGAGACCCGCCGGCGTGGTGAGGTAGCCGAAGTAGTCCGTGCGGTTGGCCAGGGTCCAGTCGTACGGTCGGTCGGACGGCGCCTTGAAGATGACCTCGCCCGTGATCGGGTCGCTGTCGTAGCCGTCGATGAGCTGCACGAGCGTGAGGTTGGTGACCTGGTTGAGCTCGCGCAGGTTCTCGGTCTCGAACGACTGGATGAACACGGGCGCGTCGGCGTGGTTCCAGCCGTACTTGGTCAGCAGCTCGAGCATGGTGTTCTCGATAGGCAGGCCCAGCGCCTTGTGGAAGCTCGAGTGCTTCACCTCCGGGTAGATGGCGATGGTGCGGTTGTACTCGGCCGACTTGTTCTGCGCCAGCTGGATCACCTCCTCGAACGTCGGGATCTCGTACAGCCCGTTGTAGCTCTGGTCGCGCTCGGGCAGCGGCTGAACGGCGCGCAGCGTCTTGATCTCCGCCAGCGTGAAGTCGCTGACGAAGTAGCCCTCGGTCACGATGCCGTCCAGTGTCTTGTTGGTGAGGCGGTCAGCGAACTCGGGGTGGTCGGCCACGTTAGTCGTGCCGTCGATGTAGGGCTCGTGACGGACGACGAGCACGCCGTCCTTGGTGCTCACGAGGTCGGGCTCAATAACATCGACGCCCACCTCGATGGCGAGCGTGTACCCGGGAATGGTGTGGTCAGGCAGGTATCCGGGTGCACCGCGGTGACCGGTGATCGTGGGGTGTTTCAGTGAGCTGAGCTTCCACTCCGGGTTGACAGTACTCGTCTTAGGCGCCGACTGCGTGATAGTCACGGAGGCGTCTTCGCAGCCGTCCGCATTCACGTTGCAGGCAGCAAGGGCCAGGACGAGTGCACCGGCATACCAAACGTTAACCATAGCTCTTGATCGAAGGTCTTGTAGACTGAACGACGCGAAGCGCTTGGTCTGCGACGGCGAATTGAGAAGTGAGTGTGAATGGCAACAGCAGGCATGCAAGGGATCAGGATTGGATGCGGGGCCCAGGACGCCTACCGTAGGCCCTACGTAGTCATTGCAAGTGCCCCAGGCTGGCGAGGATGGGGATTAGTACAGGGTGTAGCGCATGGTTTCTGCGATGTGTAAGGAGACCGTATCTCCTGGCGCCAATGCATAGTGAAGTGAGGCGAAGCGAATCCAGACAACCACAAAACACAACTAAAAAACTAAAATGATTCGAGAGGAATTAGCTGTTAACGATTAAGCAAAGGAAGGGGCAGTGGAAACCTCAAAACGGTGTACGCATGCGCCTTGAAGACCACTTTAGCACGATACCTCACTGAGGTCCTCAGGGCATCTGGAGGACTATCAATGCGATTGCGACCGCCCGGCGCAGGCCATGTTGGCTTTCCACTGCGGGTTCCCTTCGCGGGTACGTTTTTCTGAACTCGACGAGCGAGCGAAGCCTGCAGATGTGCTGCAGCAAGTTGCATCGCGATCTCAGGCACGCAAAGCCTGACCGGCGGTCTTGACCGCCGATAGAAAACAGCCGCTGGATTGCTTCTGCTTGGCGTGTTTGCCGACTCTCAAACACGACAAACAGAAATGGGCTCCACAAACACGCGCTTCGTTACGTATTCAAACGCTGTGCCGGCGTTTGACTTGCTGTCAACAACGGAATGTACAGTACTATGACGTTGATAGCAGCCCACAGCCAGCTCCATTCTTCAGAGTTTACTCCTGGCTGGTCCTGCTGGAATAGGGGAAAATCGCACTCGGCTGTAGTGGAGATGGCTATACAGAAGCACTATTGGCGGGTTGCCTGTCGAGTTGGTATCGTAACACGCTTTTTGGAGTCGAGAAAGCCACCCGCGAAGTCTCGAGCTGGGAAAATGGTATTCCTCTGCTGAATCTAGCTGGTGCCCATCTTTTAAGCTCCGTTCGGGCTCATAGACTTGGTAGCTAGGGACCGCCTGCAAACCGTAAGGCGCAATAACCACAAAAATCGGTTGCTGAAGGAGTTTTGCCATCATACGAAGAGTGAGCTCTGTGCCCCACACCTCGAGCGGCACAAACGCCTCTATTGTGGATGCCGACTTCGCGATGTCCAGCAGATATTCCTGAAACAGCAGATTGGATTCCTCTTCTGGCAACGTTTCCGTTAGCTCTTGGTAGCCAGCCTCCAGACGATTGACAGCCAAAATGGTTTGTCGAATGTCGTGCGGAAACTCAACCTCGTATCCATGGCGACTCGCTTCCAATATGCCTTCCTTCAAGTGCTGAGTCACTTGCTCCAAAGCGCCAACGTGCTGCGGTGTATCGGAGTCCATATCCAACAGAGCCATAGCCACTGCATAGTACTGGCAATTTCCGGTGGCAGGTGTGGAAACTTGTTGTAATCCGTACTGCGCGAATACCTCCTCTCCGCGTATATCACTTTGCGGTGGTTTCTTCCAGCGAGGATCGTCGCTGGTGGGTATGAAGACTTCACCAGCATCTGCAAGGGTGGGCTTGACGACGTCTGCAATGAGGAGCTGAACCTTATCGAGCGAGTCTGGGCGAGGGATTAATGCAATATTGGCTGCACCACCTGAAAACTCATCGTCGCTCTCAGATTGCTCGAAAATGGTGACCCCAGGTCTAGGCGTCTCCTTCGCTAACGTATTTCCTTTGCTTTCCGTTTGTTTCGCACAAGGTTGATGGGGGTTCTGTATTCTGTCAGTTCCACTTGCCTCAGGAGCTGTACATACATCGCGGGCGGTAGTGACGGGAGTAGCTCCCTCGAAATTAGCTCCTACCGAAGCAACGCAGGCCAAAACTAGTGTGATGGCGCACCAGACGACCATCACTAAAGTCTTAAGTCTGATAAGGCGTGGCGGGTGTCGTGGATCTTGTGGCGTGTGGTGAGAGTGCCACGCGAGAACACCGTCGGTTCTTATCGGTTGTCAAGCGAGGAGAAACTGTGCCTGCGATTTGAAGCTGATTTTGGTGCGCTTTAAAACAGCTCCACCACATACAGTAGGAAACTATGTCGAAACCACTATCGAAGCAGTTTTATTATTTTTGAGAAGGATACCTACTGTGCCTCATTGAAACGAACGTGATTGCAGTGGTATGGTCAACCTCTGGGTCGTTGCAGCTTTGTTCCTTGCCACCACCTCGAGGGGCGTGAACGAAAGCATCACCGCCGCCGATGATTCAACGCATCGTTCGTCAACAGAACTGCTCAAATACCCCAAGTACGGCTGGAACCACGCCGACGCGCCCGTGTTCATCCAGTCGTTCGAGACCGAGAACCTGCGCGAGCTCAACCAGGTCACCAACCTCACGCTCGTGCAGCTCATCGACGGCTACGACAGCGACCCGATCACGGGCGAGGTCATCTTCAAGGCGCCGTCCGACCGACCGTACGACTGGACCCTGGCCAACCGCACGGACTACTTCGGCTACCTCACCACGCCGGCGGGTCTCGCCGAGGTGGCCACCTACGCCGACATCATCTCGCCCTGGAAGCGCTACCTGCTCAAGGCAGTGGCCGTCGAGGTGGACGCGGACGGCAACGCCGTGGACTCGAATGGTGACGGACAGGTCTCGGACGCTGACTACACCATCTTCGAGTACCCGAACGTGATTGAAGACGCGCACGCTGTCGGCCTCAAGGGACACACGTGGACGATGCGTGACGAGAACTACCGCCTGGCCGTCAACTATTCGGGCAACGCGACGCTCGAGTACTTCGAGCTCTTCGACATGGGCATCGACGGCCTGTTCAGCGACAACTGCAAGACGGCCGTGCCCGCCCGTAACGCGTGGCTGGCCGGCTGGCCCATCAGTAGATGAGGGAGCTATTAGTGCAGTCGCGGTACTGTATCGAAGTATGAAAATGGTAGAACGGTGTAATCCAAAGCATGATGTGCTTGTTCAATGTCGGAGCTTCGTGAACTCGGATACATGTTGGTGTGCAGCACGCCTGGGCATGGCGCACCCTGTGCTCCACTTCACGAACTCAAATCACTACCGACATGAAATTTGTAGTACATGCACACAGATTCGCTGACGCTTCTCGTCTGTAAGATGATCACATTTCGGGGTACACCTTCCGGTAGAGCGATTCCTGCTCGTGGCGTGCTTCGAGGTAGGCCGCGTGCGCCGCCGCATCGGGGTTCGAGTATTCCAGGTGCGTTGTTTCTGGGGGGAAATGCCCAGATTCCTTGAGGGAGTGGAGACCCAAGTACGTTCCAATAAGCACCGCGAGGCCACGAGAAGTAGTTTCGGTAGCACTTGCTTCGAGAATGAGCTTCTTCCCTAGGCAGTCAGCAATCATCTGCCGCCAAACTCGCGACGATGTGAGAGCAGTTCCGCTTACAACAACCGTCGCGTCCAGGTCAGCCGAGAAAGCTATTGCAGAGTACAGGTTAGTCGGGCGACCTTGCATGCAGATGTACAGAAGCAGTCTAATTACGTACCGAGAAGAGAGAACAATACGCCGATACGAAGGGCAATTGATTCCATGCCAGCACGCAAAAACTCAATGGGTGTCGTCCACTTGTTGATGCCGCTGATAGTGCAGGTCGCGTTCTCTAGCCAACCCGGCGAGCGCTCACCACTCAAAAATGGTAGAACAGTGAGACCGTGCTGGGTCGGAGCAAGTTTCTCGAGCTGGGTAGTCAAGTCTGGGCACGGGGCAAAAACTTAGAACAAAGCAAGCTACCAACCAGCAGATGATCCGCACCTTCATCACTCAAATGCAAAGTTTCGCGGAAGAACTTGTACACCGAGCCACCATCGCTGAGCGCACCGCCAAGGAGGACTTGATCTTTTCCAATGCGATAGCACCATAAGCCTTTCGGGACCTTGGCGTTCTTCATGGCATCTGCGTATAGCACGACACGAAGTGCAGCACTGGTGCCGATGGTTACAGCGATTCGCCTACACAAGTAGCCGATATAGATGAGAATTTCCCATAAGCAACAAGGTCATCACATCGATAGCCGCTTACGATGCATCGATGCACTTGGATCCGATGTTTGCTGCAGCGCCATCCGAAACACCGAGGAAAAAGGGCACATCTTTCAGCTCGGGCCACCGTTTTGCATAGGTGGAATTGAGCCCCGAGAACGGGAAAGAGGAATCCACCACCGGTGGCATCTTGCTGCTGTCCATACCAATCAGTTCAAGCAGTCTTTCATCCCACTGACAACGGCGGAAGTCGAGGAGTCCCATCCACGACGCCTCGGAAAAGCTGACAGGCACGCAGCCATCCCGCGCCGTAGTCGTCCACTTGCCGATCAAATAGCCCGATATGCTTTGCCACTTGGCAACGCGCTCTACCACGGCTGGCTCCTCTTCGTGAAGACGCAGGAACGTGGCCGGCGCATACGCCGGGTGAATCACCGTTCCTACAACCACAACAGCGCCGTCAGCAACCAGAGCCCACCTTGATATCTTTCGAACCCTCCCCCACCTGTACGGTTGTGAGTCTCCTCGAGCTCCCCGCGCGCCTGCAGCCTCTCCTGCAACTCCTTCGCCCACACCGCTGTCGCCTTCCTCCTTCCAGCATACTGCAGCAACACCAGCACAGCGTCAGCCTCACCTGCACCCTCCTCCCCCCAAGCAGCCGCCTCACCGTGTACACAGGAGTGACGATGTTTCCCTTGGTGTCGACGCCCAGCACGTTCATGGCGAAGGTGCTGAAGCCCACGCCCACGAGCCGCTGCGTGAGGTCCGCGGCGCGCAGGAAGCGCATGGAGCGGTCCAGGATTTGCTCCACCGTGGCGGCGATCACGGCGCCGTCCGCCTCGCCGTGGGCGTCGATGGAGCTCACGTGCTGCTGCTGCAGCGAACCGTCGATGAGCGTCCACTGCGCGTCGGCCACGAGCGCGAAGCAGCTGGCGCGGATCGAGGAGCTCCCCACGTCCACCACGACTACCACGGGCAGCCCCCGGTAGCGCTGCGGCTGCGCCAGGCCGCGCACGAACGCCTCGTGCTGCAGACACAGCTGACGCGTCCGGTAGAGCCACGCGCAGGCCGCCGACGACGCCGCGAGCAGCGGCAGGAAGAGCTTCATCCTCGAGGATGACAAAGTGAAAATGACCGGTACGGCAACACACCACGCTTTGATGCGCCACGCACGTGGTTTCAGCTAAGTGCGAGTGTGGAATGGCCTTGCTATCTAACGCTATCACTATCTGGAGAGGCTGTTTAAAACAAGATACGCAGATTTATGAACGCATTTCCCGGAATCATGCAAGATGACAAAAGAGCAGTGTACAGTGTACCAGAACGAGTCTGTAAGAAACTGTGCGTGTTGAGTCTTTTAAGGGTGGCATTCGTGTGACAAGAACAGCTTGGATGTTGCTGGTGTGGCTATGTATCGCGTGACATGAGGAGGGAGCATTCAAGCTACTCGGTCCAGGCAGCAGGCATCCTTCAAACTAAAACGAATCACTTCAACTAAGGATCACAAGCGGCAACCGCCAAGTGTTATACTTGCTGTTCACAAGATGATCCTTAGTTCTTTGCGCCATCCGATACGTACCAGCACACACAAAATGTATTTTTATGTCGCAGTGACGAGTTAAGGTGATGAAAGAACTTAATTTTGCGGAACGACTCCCCCTGGAGCTCCTAACACAAGAAGCACTGGCGGACAACAGAGAGGTTGTGTTTGTGCTTCGACTTCACTAAACTAGAGGTTATCACTGTTTGGAATACAGACATCATTGCGTTAAATGCGCTTCTTCAAGTTGCCCCGGTCATGCCATGAAGGAGCAGTTTTCGTTCGTGAACTACGGATATAGGGAAGCCATACTGAAGGCTCCATGTATAGGCTTTAGTATGTTTTTCCCGTACCCGTATGTAGCTCACCAACTTGTGCGTTTCGACGGTGGCCGCACATCTCCCAAAGCACAACACGCCACACATCGCCGCGATGCTGAGCTCCCGAGGTCTGTCGCTGCTGGCGCCGTCGCTGCGCCGCGCCCTCCACACGTCCGCCGGGCGCCAGGCCATCCAGACGGTGAACGTGCCGTCCATGGGCGACTCCATCAGCGAGGGCACGCTCGTGGAGATCGTCAAGAAGGCGGGCGACGCCGTGCACGCCGACGAGGTGGTGCTCGTGCTCGAGACCGACAAGGTGCGCGCTGCGCTGCCCCGCTGGCCGGGGTGACCATCATTCTGACCGCGCTGTTCCTGTCAGGTGAGCGTGGACGTGACCAGCCCCGTGGCCGGCACCGTCGTGGAGGTGCTGGCGCAGCTGGAGGACAACGTCGAGGTGGGCAAGCCGCTCTTCACGCTGGACGACGCGCGTGCTCCCAGCGGCTCCAGCAGCGCCGCGCAGACGACGATGACTGCGGCGGCCACGGAGGCCGCCCCTGCTGCTGCTGTTGCTGCTGCAGCGTCGTCCGGACACCGCGTGCCCCTCATCAAGTTCCTGGGCAAGCGCTCGCTGCTGCCGTCGAAGCCGTCGCCGCTGTCCAAGCCGCTGGGCCTCAACCTGCCGCCGTCCCCGCTGCGCGCGTTGCCGGTACAACCGTCCAGCGCCGACGTCCTGCCCTTCACCAGTGCGAAGCGCCTGCCGCTGTCGCCGGCGGAGGTGGAGTCGATCAACTCGGGCCTCGCGTTCTTGTAAGCTTGTTAAACCTTGCGACGTGAGCCCGTTGACAGCTCTTGAGGGGCCTGGTGTCGATAGCAGTAACCCGGAGGAAGACGCTGATGGCGGCGCCAAGAGAAATCCATCTTGGCGACTGAGCAGCACCTAGACGGAAGGAACGGAAGGATGTCCATTCAAGAACAAAATACATCAAACTCGCACGCACGCTATAGATATGGTTGGCCATGCCTGCACTTCGTCTAAGGAGTCGATGCTACACGGAGACAACGGCGGCTGCACCAAAGATCTCGTGCTGTGGACACGGGCCGCCTCCGATGGCCCAGTCGTTGCAGCCTGGAACATTGCACTTCTTGCCGCCACCGTGGGCTTTGCAGTAGCCTCCGCCGCGATTCGTCTTCACGCATCCTTCGGTCTTACAGCGACCTCCGCCTCCGTGACGAATGCAGTGGCCTCCGCTGTTAGCCTTGCGTGTGCAGTCCGGGAAGCTGCAAGGCTTGGTGCCGCCATGAGATTTGCACAATCCTCGAGCCTGGCACAGGCGCTCGCAACCTGCGACGGAGCAACGCGGTTTTCCGCCGTGTGCACAGCAGCGCCCGAAGCGGATCTGGCGACTCAATGCGGACGCTCACAGCGTTAGCAAAGTCCACATCAAAGCACGCTCACAGCGCCTCTTACCTGCTTCTTCGTGCAGTCCGGGAAGGTGCAGGTAAACCCCCCACCGTGAGCGAGGCAGAATCCGCCTCCTTGGTCGTGCTTGTCACAGCCCCTACGCGAGCAGCGCTTGCCCGTGCCGCCGTGCTCCTTGCACCGACCGCCATTGAGAGCCCAGTTGCGGCAGTCTTGGGCCTGGCATCGCTTCCCGCCGCCATGCAGCTTGCAGCGGCCTCCGCCCACACACGGGGTCGTGCACCCTTCGACGTAGCACTTCTTGCCGCCGCCATGAGCGACGCAGAGGCCGCCGCCCTTGTCCTTCTTGCCGCAGCCCTGCACCTTGCAGAAGTAGCCTCCGCCGTGCGCCTTGCACTTGCCCTGGCCGCGGTCGTACTTGGTGCAGCCTTCCACCTTGCAGCGCGCGCGTCCGCCGTGGCCGCTGCAGAGGCCGTAGCGGATGGCCTTCTTGGTGCAGCCGCTCGTGGTGCAGTCGCGCCCGCCGCCGTGCGCCAGGCAGAAGCCCTGGCCGGCGTCGTACTTGTCGCACTTCTTCACGGAGCACTTGCGGCCGCCGCCGTGCGCGCAGCACAGCGCCGACGCGCCCAGCGCCACGCGCGTGCAGCCCGTGACGCCGCAGCGCTTGGAGCCGCCGTGGTCGGGGCACGTGCGCAGGTTGAAGAAGGCGCAGAACGGCGTCTGGCAGCGGTAGCCGCCGCCGTGCGCGATGCACAGGCCGCCGGCCTGCGCGAACTTGGGGCAGTCCTCGAAGCGGCACTGGTAGCCGCGTCGCTCCGCGTCAGGCGGCGGCTGCGGTTGCGGTTGCGGCGGCGGTTGCTTCTGCGCGTCGTCCGGCGGCCGCTTCCCGTCCGCCAGCGCGTCGTCGTCTGCGCGCGCGAGCAGCGGCATGGCGAAGGACGGCGGCAGGTCGGAGCCGTCCATGTCCCCGTCGTCCAGGCGGGAGGCGCCGAAGAGCGCGGCGGAGGCCGTCGCCACCTCCCGCGCGTCCTGCTCCTGCTCCTGCTCCTCCATGGCGCTCGCCAATCGTGAATTTCGCCGTAGAAAGTGACAGTAGCGCGGATTGGCGGGGCACAATTGATAAAAAACAACAACAACAACACACACACAAACCGAAAAAAAACAGCCACGGACCAAAAATGACGGGCATGACGAGGTAAATGGGGGCGGCGCTGCGCTGCGCTGCGGGGCGGTGGCGCACGGGACTGACGCGCGGCGTATCCCGATAGGGTGGTGATCGTGCAGGACGTGAACATCACGCACAAGTACCAGGAGCTGCTGCGCAAGCTCGAGTCCATGGGCGGCGAGAAGCTCGGGCGGCACGTGGTGCACTGCCGCCTCTTCAACCGCAAGACGCTCACGGGTGCGTACGCGCGGCGGCTGCTACTGCCGCTGCCACTGCCACTGCCACTGCCACTGCCGGGCGGAGCTCTGACGCGTGCCCGTCCTCGTTGTGGCGGCAGACGGCTGCATCAACCAGCGCATGTTCATGTTGCGGATGTCCCAGAACGACGACCTCGTGTACGCCGTGCTGGCCAACGAGAAGGCCCACGGCCTGGCGCCCAGCGACAACGGCATCGAGGGCCTCACGGAGGACTGTTCGCTGCTCGAGTGCGGCCTGGACGGTGCCAACATCCTGCAGCAGGTCGAGATCTACGCCTTCAAGTCGGACGGCCAGTTCGAGGTACGTACGTACAATGCCAGCGAGGCGGCGCTGTGGCTGCTGACGACTGCGGGGATTGTGTCGCTGTTCACTGCGCGATGCAGGGCACGCAGTACGTGGTGGGGGACTTCGTGGTCAGCGTCTGCACCTTCATGTCCCGCAACAACCTGCCGCGAGGGCTCATCATCGAGGTGCAGTACTCGCCGTGCTACACCGTGTCCCACGTCGACATGCTGATCGACGAGTTTCTGAGCAACTTCGCCTCGCACGACCACCTGCGCAAGCCTGTGGAAAACATGCCGGCGCTGTTTGACAAGGTGGGGCTGCCGAACACGGAGTACAGCCTCAAGCACACGGCGCTGCAGTACGTGGCAGCCTTTAACATCCTCCGCAAGTTTGAAAAATAATAGTAGTCGAGCTGGTTGAGCACTGCAAATAAAGACGTAGTAACCTCGCTGTCCACTTCACATTGATCTCGGGATGAAGGCGTCCGTAACATGCACAAGTCAAATGTATTTTTCCAGTCCAACGACTGCTACCCTACTGCCGCTTCCAAATTTTTCAACTGAGCAGCTTTAATCTATGACGAAGCGCTGGGGGAGGCAGATGGAAGCGTGCTGCCGCCGAGCGAGGCCAGCGGACTGGAGCTAGACGAGCCGGGTGTGGTTCCCAAGCACGTGCGCGCGACATCGTCGAACACTTCCTTGATCTCGCTCGAGCACTCGAGGTAGTCCTGCTCCCAAAACTTGTAGCTCTTGTTGCGGATCAGCTCGATGAACGTGACCAGCAAGCCCCACGGATGCGGGCGGTTGGCGATGAGGCGCTCGATAAGAACGCGCGTGATTTGTTCCTTCACCATTTTGTTGCTCGAGTACGAGAACAGGTACAAGATGACACAGCTGAAGTAATGTGTGTGGCTGTTCGGGTAACGCAGATGGTTGGCCAGGGAGCTAAAGTACCAGTAGCGGCCCTCGGTGTCGAGCTCGTCCGACAAATAACGGAATACGTCCATGGCAGCGCTCTGCTCGAACTTGCTAGTTGTACTGATAGACTTGCCGTCAGCTCCGGATGGCGTCGCCGGAGCAGTTGCGGAAGGACCACCATTGGCCATGTCAGCAATGCCCTCCTTGCCGAGGTACAATACCAGCGCATTGAGGGCCGGCAACGCGTACTTGCAAGATGTCGGGTCGCGTTCAAGTTGTGCAGCAGGACGCATCAGCTTCGAGATAAGGTCCCCTGGGAACACTGAGGCGCGGTTAGCGGTCGCGTGGAGGAACTCGTCGATATATTCCTTGACGCCATTGTGAGTAAGAGCGGCTCCCCACGCAGGCATGAGCCGCGGAGCCACACTCACTTCCGGGAGCTGGGCGACCTGAAGACCCAGAGTGAGTGGGTCAGGAAGACGCATCGAGCGGGAAAACGCCGACAAGATCACGTTACGTAGCTGCACACACGCCGCGGGTAGCACATCGCAGAAGCTCGTGTAGAAGTCGCTGAGGAAATCCGGGTAGTCGTGCAACAACACCAAAATGATGCGTACAACACCCTTGTAAAGCGCAGCAATAGAGTCAGGAAGAGGTCTTGACGAGTTCGCATGACGCAGGAACGGTTCCATGAACACAAGCAGATTCATGAGCAAGCGATGCAATATCTGCCAGCCACGTTGCTGCTTCGCACGGAGTAATAGTGGCATGAAGCAACGGTGCGAAATAAGTTCCGTCCAAGCAAACACAAATCCAGGAAGTCCGAGCGGCTGTAGCGTGTTGTACGCGCTAGCAAATGTGTTCAGGACTTGGAGGTGGATAGCGTCCAGAGCCGGCTCCTGGGCCGTCAACTCCTTCATGAGGTTAACGAACATTCGGAAGAAAACACGCTGGTCGAAGGGGGCCTTCTTCTTGCGCGACAGATCGTGAGCTGCAACCAGCACGTTGGCAATAGCACCCACTGCGTGATTCAGCACCTGGAGCTTGGCTGCGGGGGAAGGGTCAAGGTACTTCACTAACAGCGCCATCAGATGCGTCAGTGCATCCAACACAGCGTAGTTCAACGGGACCTTAGCACCGGCCTTGAGAGCAGCAGGGTCACTTGCTGCGAACGAGCTCTTCAGGCATGCGTCTACACACAATTCAGTACCAAACTTGAAGAACAACGACACACTTTCGTCGTCAGCCAGTAGTCCGTACTGCTTCAACATTTGGAGGTACTGGGCATGCATCTTAGAATTACCAGTAGGTTCCTTGTAGATAGCAATCCAGTGTTCCAAAGCGTTGCTGACAGTGTGCCGGAAAGCAGCGTGCTCCTGCACCAGAGGCCGTTCCCCACCAGCCTTCGAAGCACCGCTACCTATAGCACCCATGCTTTTCTGTGGTGCTGGCGGAGCGGGGCGATTCTGCAGCTTCTGCACACGAGCTTGCTCCAGCAGCGCGGCAAGAATCTGCACGTTCTTGTTCGCAGTAGCACCACCGTGGCGCTCCACAATACGTGCAAGGGCTTCCAGGGTATTTGGCAGCTGAGCTGCGACAGCTACGTGGTCCATGATGAGGCACTGACGCACAACATGCACTGCGAACTCAATTGCAACACTGTTGCGCTCCATGTTGCGCGCCAAGTACACGTCAAACTCGCCCCCTTCCACGACCTTATAACGGATAAGCGCCACAATGATCTCACAGTGCAGTTTCAGTTTGTCATCCACTGGGGCGCGTAATACCCAACCAACGATCTCCTTGCGAAGTTTTTCGCAGCTTGCAGTCAGTGCTTCCAACGAGCTCACGAGAATCTCGAGGAACAGCTCGTTACCTCGGCCACCGTTACCCAGCTCGTACATAAACTTCACAATACGGTTTGCGATCTTCAGGCAAGCTTCATCACGCAACGCTGGCCGCACGCTACCGCCTAGTGCACGAACCTCACGAAGCACAGCGAACACTTCGCTCTCGACCGGGATAGCCAACAGCGACGGGAGTTCGCGCTGGGAAGCAGCAGCTTGGCGAGCTACCTTCTGCACGAACAACTCGAAACGCTCCAGCAATCCAGCGAAGCGGTCTAGCGCTGCGGTCACACTAACACCAGCAGTGTCACCTTCCTTGTCAACAGCACCCCCTGGGTATGCCCCAGGACCTGCACGAGACGAAAGTGGCATGGATGTAGGTCGTGGGATGCGCTGGAAGGCTTCGTAAACCACAAGTTGCATGGGCGGCACTCCACCAGGCTTGGGCTTGAAGACCTCAGGCAATGCAGCTGGCCAGTGCCCACTGGGGGCACCAGGTGATCCGGCTGAAGCTGCCACGGCAGTGCTGCTTGCACTTCCCTCGAAAAAGTGTACGCCATCAGCTCCCGGAGCTTTGCCAGCCTGGGCCTGTTGTTGCTGGTAGCGTCGGCGCGACGCATACGCGCCTGCAAGGGCTTCATCAATGTCACGCATGGCCTTCTCAGACGATGCCTTCTCAATAAGCATGCAGCCCAAGTCTGTGTTCTCATTCGAGCAGACCTGGATCACATGTTCCAGCTGCTGCGGGTCGCCAGCGCTAGTTGGAAGCAGCGCACGCAGGTGTGTTCCGATCGCGTTGCGAAGTGGCTCCTTCGCCGTGATAAGTGCCAATGACCCCGACATCGATGCCACCATCAGGTGCGCGGCCTTACGCATCTTCGTATCATCACTCTCAGTGGCGAAATCCTTCAAGATCACTTCGCGAGTAGTGATACATGCAATAGTTACGCTGCGCTCCACCACTGGGGAGATCACCTCCCGAATGGCGCGGTCCACAGCAAGAGGCACTAGCCGGCGCAAGTTCACGTTGCGCAACGGCAACTCGGGGTTGACAGCGACATATGACGCTAAGTTTGGGATCACTGTCGACTCCGCAGCCGCAGCACCCCCTGCATTGTTCGCTCCAAGTGCACCATATCCTCCCATTCCCTCTCTCCCAGTCGGGCTGCCGGCAGGGACAAACCCTTCACCCGGCTTTTTCATCTTGCCTGGTGTTAGTGGTCGGCCCAACTTGGCTCCTGATCCAGGAGGTGGCGTGGCAGACCGCTGACCCATCATTGTGTTCTTTGGAACCTTCACATTGAAGTCAGGGTTTGCCGTACGAGGTGGTGCCCGACGAGTGTGCAGTAGCTGCGCCTTGCGCTGGTCCTCCACGTTGAGCTTAAACGACTTGAACAAGACCTCAATTTCGAACTTCAGGTTTAGCTTGAGATCAGGCACATCGTAGATCTCACTCATGGCGTGGATAAGACCCATAACCCATGGGTTAGGCGGCTTAAAGATCTTCGACTTCTTGCATCCTTCAAGAATCTTAGCCACGAATGGCGTCACAGCGATGAGGTGACCGGTTTCATAGCCCATATAAAGTAGCTCCTTCAAGTCTAGGTCGCGTTGAAGCAGAGGCTTGTTGCGCGCCAGAGTGAAGACGCCAAGCCATGAACCCAGGTTTTTCAGCAGTGAACGCTGTTGCGAATTGGTCGTAATAGTCCCAGATGTCAACAACTTGCGAGCGTTTTGAAGGGTGCGCTTCAGAATCTCACGCTCAAGTTCTGGACGCATCAATTTCTCGATGAAAATCAAGTAAACCGTGTGGTAGTTTGGCTGAGTCGAAATACGCTTCACAACCAAGTAGTTCGCGAGCCACGCATGATAAGAGGGCAACAGCATCTTGCGCACCTCCGGGATCTTCGCCTCCAAATTCGAGATCGACATATTGTTCACAATAAAATGAATTCGGTCCTTCACATTTTCGTCGGGCTGCTCAACGACTTCACTCTCGTCCACCTTGATTGATTCATGGAAAATATGATCCACCTTCAGCTCTGGTGCAGGGGCGGTAGGTGGAGCTGGCGAGGCGGCTGGGGCCTTCGGCGACGCGGAAGTCAAGGACGGCCCTGATGAGCGACTTAAGATTGACGATGGGATTTGGATACCCAGTGCTATATCGTCCTGTGCCTTCTGTCCGGAAACCGCACGCGGTGGTGATCCAGCACCAAAAGTTCCATTAGAAGCAAGTCTTGAGGTGCCATCTCCCTCAGCTGCACCTCCCAGTGGCGGTAGTGAATTGCCTAACGAGGATACTGCAGCTGCATTACCAGCACTAGCCTCCAACGAAGATCCAGACATAGCAATCGAACGAGTGACTTGGTTTACTTGGCGCATGATTTCCGGAAGTGCATGTTGCAGATGGGGAATTTGTGACAGGTTGGTGCAATATGCCGGTAACTCACGCAGCCGCGGAACGAATTGCTGTAGCGCACAAGCACCAAAGAAGAAGAACTTGGAGTTTACAGGTTCGCGCAGACTTTCAAGCACAGAGCGAAGCGCAGTCTGAAGGAAGTTGGGTGGGAGCACTTGGTGCTCAATCAGCTTGCCGAACAGAACCCCAGTGATCCGCAGCTCCATCTCGGGATATCGAGGGAAGAAGCGATACTCGTCGAAGAGGTTGTGAATCATGCAGTAGAAGATCTGCCGCTCACGCTCATCGCGAGAGCCTTGGAAGCGCTTCAGCATTGCTACGACGTCGTTGATGTTCTGCTCCGAAGTGTAAATCTGCTGGAAGTATGCGTTCGCCTGCTCCTCAATCATTTCTGCCGTGTAGGTCGTGGCATCAGCACCGCTAGCAGACGCCTCGACTCCAGCCCCTACAGCTGCAGCCGCAGCAGCACCAGCAGCCATACCAGCGGCAGCGCCGGGAACGTGGGGGTTGCCAATGTCTCCAGCCGGGCGGGTGGATGCTGAGATGACGGGGTGCGTCTCCATGCAGAGGGTGATAATGCGCTTCAGCTCTTGTGCGATAGTAACGGGTAACGCCCCCTGGACCGCCATGATGCACTTAAGAATAGTCGCCAACGACTCGATGGATAGCACATGACTTGACTGCGGGGTAATGTTGCCCTTCGGCACCGCGCGCGTGTAGTTGCGGTGCACGAATGCCAAACACGACGTCGCAAACGCCGTCCGTTGCGACGCAAGGCGCTCCACCAGCCACGTCTCTAAGTTTAGCACGTCGTGGTTGGCCCCCATCGTGGCCAATGCAAGCGCAAACGAGAAGTAGTTCGAGTGAATGGCCGAGGCGAAAGAGTCGCCGGTGTTGCGGAAGAGCGCGAAGAGTCGTGACACGATGTGCGGCGCTGTGGCAGCGTAGAAGCACTTCACGCTCGCGTAGAGCACGAGCTTGGGTGCGACGGACCACAAGTGGCGCATGATAAGCGGCGCGTTGGGGCGACCCATGATGTACGTGCTGAAGAGCTCCGAGAACATATCGTCGCGAAGCGCATTCCAACGGGGTGAGGCTTGCGCCAAGTTAGCAATCAGAACGTCGGGGCACGTCTTCATGGCTCCATCTAGTAGCTTTCGCACGTCGCCGTAGCAGTCTTGCTCCGACACCTGGAGAAGAGTGTCCACGACATCCAGCGAGAACCACACGCCGTTCTTGGGTACAGCTGACGCGTCGGCGCCTTCAAACGGCGCAAGCTTGTGCGGCGATTCAGAGAACGACAGCACTTCCGGTGGTGCCTCGACCGCTGCCTTCAGGATACTAATGTGCGCACGACTGTTTTTCCATGGTCGTAACAGTGTCGTCACGCGGAACTTGGTTTGCGAGAACCGCTGGAATGCCGTAATAAGCACACGCAGTTGGGCCACATTCTGGATGTTCAGGTCGGCACGGTCCAGCTTCTCCGCAACCTTGGTCCACTTGATAGAGCCGTAGTCTTTTTGCAGCACATCTGCGATAACCTCGAGGTCCCAGTTTTCCCGCACAGGTGCTGCAGCTGCCTCGTCCGACGGGGAAGCCTCAAAGTCAATTGTAAGATTCGCCATCAGTGTTGCGCCATTTTCAGCATCCAGTCCAATGTAGGTACGCGAGAGCATTGCCAGCATCCCTGCGACCTGAGCCGGCGGGATCGTGGGCGCCTTCGCAAGCCCAGCCTCGGCCAGAAGCGTGCGGAAGGCCTGGGGGGACGATGTGCACGAGTAGCCGACGTCCTCCATCAGCTCGTAGAACAGACAGCTTGACGACACATCCGAAATGAGCTTGCTGAGGGCGTCCGAGTCCGTCACCGGCTCGCAATCCACGTGCTCCGGGTCTCCCATCGTCAGCGGCGCCATCTCGAGCGAGCCCATGTCGTTCGGGTGCGCCGCCGAGATGCTGGCGAGGAACGAGTCCGTCTCGGCCACGTCCGCGTGGAACTCCTTCTTCATGCGCAGCACGAAGACGAGCGAGTGCAGCACGTCGGACGGCAGCTTGGCGCCGCAGGACGAGATCTCGGGGATCTTGGCGCGCAGGAAGCGGACGGCCTGGGCGGCGCTCTCGGCGTTCTCTCCCTGGGCGAAGGCGAGGCCAACCGTCACCTGCTGGGGGAGACTGAGCTTGAGCGTCTTGCAGAAGAGCTGCAGGAACTCGTCCGTGACGTGGCGCGTGCTCCCATTGGCTGCTGCGTCCGGCGAGCTTCCTTCGATCGCCTGACAGGGCGAGGAAAAAAACAAACAAAAAAGCAGAAAAATAACAATACGTAAGGCAACAAAACTCACAATAGCGGGGGGAGGGGGGGGGGCGGCGAGAAAGGCCCGCGCACCTCGCAGATGAACGTGGTGAAGTTGGGGCGCGACGAGGCCTGCGCGACCTCGTGCGTGAGCAGCTGGATCTTGAGCGCGTCCTTCTGGCCGCGCGCGTCGCGGAAGTCGATGTCCTTGACGAGGCAGTTGAGCAGGAAGATGCGCGCGTCCTCTCCGTAGAGTTCCACGAGCTGCACAAGTCACACACGCACAAGTCAGCACCCAGGAGGGGAGGGGGGGGGGCGAGGACAGCGCAAGATCGGCCGGCGGTGTACCTGGTTGAGCTCGGCCACGTTCGACTTGAAGTTCTTCTTGCCGAGGTTCGTGACCAGGTAGTTGATCTGCCAGAACAGCGGCGACGCGAACGACACCATACTAGCGACACGGACGGTCCTTAACCGGGGGGACGATTCCTCTCGTGGCTTCCTCTGCTGGGGGGCGCGTTGGCGTTTGGCTGGGGAGAAAGCGGGCGAGCAGCTACGTCCCCGATGGACGGTACCGGATTCGCTGAAAAGGGGAATTTTCCTATTGGTGGAAAGGGAGACGCTTTTCAACCAATCGCCGTGCCACTCCCGATTGCGCGCCAGAAGCTCAGCATGGCGACGACGCCGGCGCACGCGCTGCAGCTGGACGCGGCGCCCGAGGCCGGCGACTTCTTCTTCGGGAATGTGCTGGGCCAGGGGTCGTACGCCAAGGTGCGGCGGCGGCGGGGTCGAGACCGCGCGCTGTGGGGCTGCGCGCTGACGTTGTGACGCGCGTTCGCGCTGCTGCTGCTGCTGCTGCTGCTAGGTGTTCCACGCGCAGATGAAGCAGAACCGCATGGACTTCGCCGTGAAGGTGATGGACCAGAGCTTCATCCGCAAGGAGAACAAGACGGCATTCGTGCTCACGGAGCGCAAGGTCATGTCGCGCCTCTCGCACCCGAACATCGTCAAGTTCTACTGCAGCTTCCGCGTAAGGCGCTCGCGCTTCCTGTTGCTGCTGTTGCTGGGTGCAGAGTGGGAGCTCGTGGCGGCTCGCCAAACAGCACCCATCTGGTCTCCTCGTCTCATGTTTGGCGTCTGATTGTGGATACAGGACCACCACAGCTTGTACCTGGTCATGGAGCTCTGCCGCGGAGGCGATCTCTTTGGGGTTATTAGGTGTGGATAGTGCAGCGTGTGTTTGGGCGTGTATGGGAATGGAGCAACTCAACGCTGACGTGCATCTGTCATCTCGTTACCCTTGTCCAGCAAGGAGTATCAGAAGCAGCAGGAGTTAGGCGTCTCGGACGCTGCGTGCTCGCTGGAACTGACGCGGTTCTACACGGCTGAACTGGTCAACGCCTTTGAATACATGCACTCTCAGGTAAAATGACGGCCTGGTGCATCGCTCTGCATCTGAGTCACACACATGCTCTAACTTAAAGGATCCTTGCGCAGCATGTCATCCACCGAGATATTAAGCCCGACAACTTGCTCTTAAGGTACAGCTGTGCTTTGTGTTGCCAAGCAAGCGTATCTGTTGTGATGTTTATTATTGGCGGTATCCAGTGAGGATGGGCATTTGAAGGTGACCGATTTTGGCTCCGCAAAGGTGAGGCCATACTAATTTTTAAAAGTAGGCGGTAGTGACGGCACTTGTACTGACAGCGGCCGATAACTAACGCAGGATCAAGATTGTGAGAATGGCGATGTTTGCCAGTTCTGTGGTACGGCCTCCTATGTGTCTCCGGAAGTATTGCATGACAAGCCGGCTGCGAGAGCAGCGGATTTGTGGGCAATGGGCTGCTTGATCTTCCAGGTAAGTTTGCGCATTTGAATTCGCGGCACTTTGGCAGTAGATGTGGAGCTCTAATAGATTTTGCTACTTTAGATGTTTACTGGTCGAGCACCTTTCGTTGGTGAAAACGATTACCTGACTTTTCAAGTGGTATGCTAATCGCTTTACCGTTATAAAGCAAACGGTAGCCTATTTCTAATGCAATATGGCCCCTGACAGATTATCAACCACTCGAGCGATGATTTCGAGTTCCCAAGCAGTGTGCCTGAAGCAGCACAGGACCTTATCCGGAAACTTCTCGTTCAGGTAATAAAGCTTATGACCTTCGTCACGTGCAACACTGTCGGTTCTATTTGTGGTATTAATCCCGGATCAACCACGTTGGATTTTCCAGGACCCTGATGACCGCATCGGTGCTCAGCAAAATGAAGAGGGATATGCCGAGCTGAAGGTAAGTTTCAGCTTTTTGTTCATAGTTTCATGAATGCTTTCAAATTTTAATTTCAATGGCGATTCAGAACCACCGATTCTTCGAAGGCATCGAATGGGACGATATTGGCGATCAAACACCCCCATACCGCCCTCCCGAGTTAGTTTTGCCTGAGCCCAAACTAGATGGCGCTTCAGAGAACTGGACCGTGGCCGAGTACTTTTCGGACGATTTTTCAGAAAGCACGTCTGATGATTTCAGGTACTTTTACGCTGCGTTTATGTATCTTCCATGACAGTGAATTCTTACTGTTAACGAACTGTTGCTTTTGGGATTCGCAGTAGCAAGCGTTCGCGCAGCAGCAGCTCTTTGCTGAAGAATCGGCCAACCTGCATTGGGTACGATGAGCAGATTCGGTTTGAAGCCACCGTGAAGGTCCACTCCAAAATGTTTAGCCGGACTCGCGAGGTACGAGAGGTATTATAGCGCCTTGTTGCTTGCGTTTCAGCTACACTCACGCTGTACTTGACTGTCCTGGGGGTTGTTTTCCTTAGCTCTATCTCACAGACGCCCCGCGCCTTGTCGTGATCAGCTCGTGGTCCGGCCGCTTCAAGCGCGAGGTGTTCCTAACGCCTGGCACGACTGTGAATGAGATCGACCCCCACACGTTTGACGTTGTATCGGTGCGAAAGCGGCTCAATTTCGCACTCTGCATCGATCGCCAGCTAACTATCTCGTTCCCTTCATGCAGCGATCGAACACGATCCGGATCACGGACTCCACCAACCTCGCCCAGCAGTGGGCGCGCGCCATCATGGAGGCTGTCTCGGAGTAGCCCCAGCGACCGAGCAACCGCAGCGCATGTAGACAAGTCGGCGTGCCGTCTAAAATACAGCCGCGTTTAAAGAGTGTCTCGTTGACCTGGACGTTGAAGTGTCTCGTTGGCCTGGACGTTGAAGTGCACTGTAGCCATTTGTGTACCGTTGGTGTGGCGCAGTCATTTCCACGAGTGCGCACCGATGCGTGAGCCGGTCGCCGCCGCGCCCGAGGGCGGCGTGCTGCAGCTGCTCACGCGCCTGCGCGCGCGCGTGTGCGGCGAGTCCCGCGGCGACTTGCGGCGCGTGCTTCCGGCCTACGAGCGTCTGCTGAGCCCCGTACGGCCGCCGAGCGCGAGCGGGAGACTCGTCTGGGCGTCTCAAGAGCTGACGGACCTGTCTGTGCTGCCAGCGCGAGGACGGCGCGCTGTGCGTGCAGCGCGAGCTGATGGACGTGCGCGCGCGGCTGCTGGCGTGTGGCGACGACGCCGACGTGTGCGTCGCCGCAGAATTCGCTGGTTCGATGAGCGCTGCGGACTCAGCTGCGTGCTTGCTGTGTGCAGAGCGGACGCCCTGGAGCGCATGGACCTCGTCGTGGAGCGCTGCATGGGCCTCGTGGAGGCGGAAAGAACGCAGCAGAATGCAGATGCTGCAGGTGCGGAAGACGGTGGTGTGGTGTGGTGGGGAACGAGCTGAGGACTGACGTGAGCTGTGATGGCGGCAGCTCCAGTCGAAGAAGTGATGCGGCTGCTGGTCGCCCTAGCGGGCGGAGACGATGGAGATACCTTCATACTTGAAGACCCCATGAGGGCGGAGTTCGACAAGTCGAGCATGGTGAGGCAGGGCTGTCCGTCACGCACTGTTGGCTTGACTGACTTGGTGGGTTTTGGGTCTGCTTGACTGCTATTGCTAGATGCATAACGCTGGAACAAAACGCATTGGTGACCGCATCCATATGAGCGATATCGGGCTGGTGCACCGGTCGAAGACGCTGTTCAACAAAGCGCCTATTCCGATGGAAGAAACGAAGTGGGTCATATTTGGTACTGAGGTACTAGCATGTCTAGACATGTTACTGATCGTTGTGCTGGAGATTATTTAGATCGTTTTCCCAGAGTTTGTTCGGTGACTTTGGCAATGGAATTTCTCGGCACCACACAAGCTTGTGGTGCCCCGCTTCAAACTTGGACTCGACTGAGAACGAGGGATTTTTCAGCATGATGCCGTTGCAACAGGTACGTAGGCCGCAACACTATGAAAATCCCAAACGAAGACGACTAACTGTACACTCGTACGTAGCCCAATCGCTTCATTGGTATATGCCACAGTAATCCCAGCCAGAACGATATTGATGACAGTTCGATGCAAACGTAAGTACAATTGTTTTGGCGTGATATTGTTGGATAACTAACGGCACATGTCAACCAGAAATAGCAGCACAAAAAAACGGCACTGTAATCAAAATCGGGTGGAGACAGATAACGCAAGATTCATGGTGTTGAATTCTCAAGATAAAAATCTGGGGTTGCCACCTAGCAAAGAAGTTTTCTTTTATGATGGAACCCAGCAAGTACGTTGCGGTGGGCGGAACGAACTTTTAGATTGGGGAGAAGCAAGCAGCATTACAGAGAATTCGTCGCTAGACTCCGAAAGTTCGTTTGATGCGACGGAGTCATGGATAGCTCGAACTTATGCGTGGGAAGACATGGGAGATCGTATAGGATTGTCTGATTCATACTGTCGACCGCCAGTCCGGGACGAAAAACGATCGCTTAGCGATCTTGTAATACCCGCCGGCTTCGCTTGCAAGCATTTTACGGGGGAAATTCCACTAGAAGTGCATGAAGCGGATCTAATTGAGGTTCGTACAATATCACGTTGGGTCAAGCGTTTGATCTGGAGGCTAACAATCATTGTATAAATCATGTTAAAGGATTCACTACGAGCGCTTAGTGGGGTAGACTCTACAATTTACCATAAAGATTTACTGTCAGCGACGTTTCAATTGCCTAAAAAGCGCAAGTTAAAACTTCGCAACGCAACAATATCGGCTACGACGTCAGTCTTAGAGGTATGCTGTGAGGTCAAACGTAATGTTTTGCTTGCATCGATCCTAACTGGTGATTGTGCGTATTGTGTAGGTATTTCGTAAGGCTGGAACCATGGTCATGCGCCTAGAATTCTTGGCGATTTACTATTCTCAAGACCCGACACGAGGGGGCAAAACGCTTCAAGCTATGGGTGATGCACTTTTAGTATATCTGTCGCTTCACCGAGTAAGATGGATGAATGGCTGTGATGTCTTATAATTGAGATTTCTAACGTTGAGTTGATGCCAGGCACACGTAGACACCATTGTACAAGGATGTGCTGAATCTTCGATTGAAGACGATGAAAATGACGAAATTCTATCTATTACGCTCTTACTCTCGAAGACCCGGACATTATGTCGCGTTTTGGAGGTGGTCAGTCAGATATTTTCGTGCGATGAAGACCCATTCTGGCCATTACTACAGCAAGGTAGCATGGCCCGTGCTGTTCATGTCGATAGTTTCTTGTCTCACGCCTATTTCGTTTTTGTATGCTCATTCTTTAGGCGAATTCCCACGTGGAATTGCTTTGCTCGACCACCTGCACCACCACGTGTCATCTTTACGTGTGGATGATGCGATGGGTGGCATGCAAGAGGTTGTTAACTGGTTTCTCATAAAATCTTGTTCGCCACTATTGGCAATGCTTTCTGATCTCATGGCATTTGGAAGGGTACGCGACACAACGGATCCGTTCGTAAGTACTGAACTCGCTTGGATAAAGATATCAAACTGGATTTGACGACTTTTGTGCTGAAACATAGGATGAATTTGAAGCAACTACATGGAGCAGGAATTTACTTGAAAAATCCTCTGTTGGGGGAGGCGATGGGCTAGTTGGCGAAAGGATCTCGCTCGAAGCCACCAGAATGCTACCAGAATTTCTGGGAAACATCGCGCCTGTGATCGTCCACGTTAGTCAGGTTCAAGCACTTCTACGTAGCGTGAACGCAATTGCGCTAACTCATCCGCTGGTATATTACAGTGTATTTAGCTTTTTTCGGATTCAGGATAGCTTATTTGTAGTGTTTCTAACATTATCTTATGCCTACGGCAGGTCAATATGGAGCCATTGATTATGCTTCATCACGGGGATAAAGCTGCTGAATATGCGGAAGAATGGCGATCCACTGTCGCTGAGGCTACAGCGTCAATGGAATATACCTGCCTACAAAATGCCGAATTCAATCAAAGAATATCGGATGCAAATTGCGGTATTACCGAAGATATTTTACGAGTAAATGCTTCATGTGAAAGAGTAAGTATCTGTAATCGCTCATTAATGCCTCATACAAGCACTAAAAAGGTGGATCGCGCTTTCTTGCGGGTGAGTAGGATGACGCTAAACGGAGATTACAGTTGGAGCAAAAAACCATGTTGGATCAGCAAGTTCTCGAAAGACAACAGCGTGAAAACCTGTTAGCGCAAGACGAGGCAGCCGACGAAGCGAAGCGAATTGCGGAAGCACGTCAGGCTGAGGCAGATCAAGAGGCCTACGGGCGGGCTGCTCTGTTTCATAAGTACGCCACAAAGAAGCATACTTCACGTGAGCACAATTTAAGATACTTGATTTGCTGTAGGTACTCTAAACTGATGGGTGCGGCGGAAGAGCGTCATGACTACATGAAATGGCGACGGGACCGTGCATTACGCTTACCAGCAGCAAGGACACAGCTCCGACGTCTCCAAGCGGACGACATGACCGAATGGGCAGCAGGTACTGATGTAATGATCGTTTGGGGATGCAAAGAAGCACTACAAGCTGATTGCTTCATGTGACACCAGGCAACGAACTAGGAGAAGAAGAAACTATGAGTGTATCTGAGGTGGACGCAAAGAAATCAGCTTCAGTGTCAATGGAAGGAGGGGAATGTATGGTTGTTGCGCCCGCTGGAAAACCGTCGGTTCCTGAATCAAATTCAGTGTGGACACCATCGGTTAAGGTAAACCATGAAGGAGGGGTCCAAACCTCGAGATCGGGCGATGATTGCTCATGGAAAGCTTCGGTAAAAGTGAATAAAGAGGCCGGGAGTCGGACCTCAGCATCGAGTGATGACGGTATCTGGAGAGCTTCAGTCAAGGTGAACAGGGAAGCGGGCAATCGCACTTCAGTTCATAATATTGACGATACCTGGAGAGCTTCAGTCAAAGTTAATACGGAAGACGGTGGTCGTACCGCGGCCTCTAGCGATAATGGTACCTGGAAAACCTCAGTAAAAGTGAACAAGGAAGCGGGCAACCGTACCTCGGCATCTACTGATAAAGGTACCTGGAGGTCAGTGGTGAAGGTAAACACAGAGGCTGGAAATCGTTGTTCGGATGTTTTCAACCACTCTTTCCCATCCGATACTGTTTCTCGCAGAACTGGTGTTCGTGTCTTGAATGAACCCGGGGGAAGCGGTGCCGACGTGTACGGGACTTTGTACGGCAATATCGAAGAAACCCCTACTATCCAAAACAACGTCATCTCAGGTGCCGAACAAGCAACGACTGAGGATATAGAGATTGTTGTTAGCAACAGTGCTGGGTATCCGAGTGGGCCGGAGACCCAGACGAAACCGTGGGATTCCCATATCAACGAGAATGAAGACGTAGTAATGCAAGATACATACCAAACCGACGAGAATCCTGCTTACCATGACAGCGACCTGGGAAGCGAAGCGTCAGCAGAAGTCGCTGAAGTCACGGAAACTGACAAACCACCTTCAGCGTTTGCACGACTAACTCTTCCGCCAGTTCACCCTTTCTTTTCTGGAGCAATCTCTGAGGAGGATTCTGATATCCTCGAGCACGCGTTAACGCAGGTACTGCATGCTTTCGGTCACTTACTGACCAATGCTCTGCTCTATTCAAGTCTAACATGCAACGAAATGCTTACTTAATTGCTCCTTCCAGATCGAGACTGCTTTTGAAGACGATTTTACTTCGTTTACGTCGATTGTTAACTGTTGTGTGGAAGTACCCGTTCGCCTTGTATCTGAAAAGCTCGAAAAAGTGACTGTAGATTGGTTTTGCAACTCACTTAGGATTGTGGAGCATCTCCGATGGCTTCGTCAGTTGATGCTTATGTCTGAAGGACTCTGTTGGGATATCTTCGCGCGCGACTTTCTACTCGGTCTAAACTCGACGACTCGAGTCAACTGGGGAGTTGAAGGTCGACTTTCGTCGGCTCTCACTTTGGCTATGATCGAGGGTTCTGTGGCTTCAGATGCTATTTCGCAGAACTTCTATTACTCCACCACATCACGACTTTCAAAAGGTAAGCTTTCGGCAGCTAAATTTGCTGCTATCACAACAGTATCTTATCTACTTATTGCTGCATCACTTGTAGTACTAGATAGTCTCACGATGACGCCAGCTGTGGCAACGCTGCTTGGTGAGATTGAGTTAGTGTACGACGTCAAGTGGCCTCTTGGTCTGGTGATTACTCCGAAATCGCTGGAGTATTACAAGAACATTCACCGATTCCTGCTTCATGTGCGATTGACGGCGTTGGAAATGCGGGAGGTGTGGGGACTCCTGCGCACAATCCGCCAACGTGGAGTTTTATCTCCTGATCTGGGGCGATTGTGCGAAAGTGCTGTCTACAAGGTGCAGGCTCTGTTCCGGGCATTTAATGAGACTTTCGCAACGAAGGTCTGTGTGCACTCCATGCTTTATATTTTCCCGAGTGTTAGAATTGAAAGGTCTAAGCGCTTTCTGCAATGTTTGCAGGTCTTAATGTCGGCCTGGTCCGAGCTTGAGTATGCTTTGCAAAAGGCGACGATGTTGACAGAATTACGGCGCTGCCATGAGGATTATGTGAATGTTGCACTTCGCTGTTGCTTCTTCGACACCCCCGAGGTGAGGGCCATGATATCGCATGTATTTATTACGCCCACGACATCGACTTTAATCATATACTTTTTGTGCTGCAGATTAACTTGGCTTTGGAGGTAATACTGGTGTCAGCCGGGAACTTGGCAAGATTCGTTCGAGGATTAGACCGGCAGGTGACAGGAAGAGCGTCCGAAGAGGCTCGAATCCACACGTTATGTGATGAGTACAATGCTGCTGAGCATTCACTAGTTGCTAGTCTGCAGAATATTGACCGTCATGCAGATAGAAGTGCTCGGGAATTTTCAGAGGTACGTGAGCTGTTGGGTTTTCCCTGCTATGAGTACAACTCCTGTGCATACACACCCCGGTTTAGATTGTTGATAGAAAAAGTAAATAGCGAAAGTTGCGGCTACCGCTCTAATGAACTAACGCGTGTGCTCTGTCTGCGTGCCACGTGCTGCGTAGTGTCTTCTACTCCGACTAAACTTCAACAACTACTACTCCGCAGATGCCGTTCCAGCAAACAGCGGCAGCCATCGAGCGAGCGCCAGGAACTTGACAACCAAGTAGTCGCGGGATTCTAGCATCGTGCACACCGAATAAAATATACACCGACTTGGCAGCCAGCCGTCTCGCGTGTCCGTGCACCTCTTCAAAAGAAGAGTCGATGTGTGTCCTTGAGGTGCAGCCGGCGTTGACACAATGGGCACTTGCCGCTGGCGCGGATTGCTTGGTGGATGCAGCCTGCACAGAAGATGTGGCCGCATAAGGTGGACGTAATGTCCTCCAGCACGTCCAGACAGATGCTGCACTTGAGTCGCCGCTTGAACTCCTCCACCACCTCGCTGTTCTGCATGCTGATGTTGGTGGACTCGGCGCTGTGCATCACGTCCGGGGCGACCTGGCGCTTGGCCACCCCCACGTCGCCCGGCGCGGGGCGACGCCGTTTCCTCCGCAGCGGCGCGGGCTGCGGGGGCGCGGCGCCCTCCGAGACCTCCAGGATGCCGTCGCTGTCCCGTGCCGCGTCGCCGCCCTCGTCCTCGGAGGACGAGACGGTCAGGTCGATCTCCTCCGGCGGCAGCGCGCGGCGGCGCTCGTACACGTCCTGGAAGTGCAACTGGGGCAGCACGAAGTGGCCGCGCGCGCCCGTCCAGTCCTCGTCCTGGTCGCTCAGCAGGCCGCCGAGCGCGCGCGTGCCGGTGTCGCCGCCGTGCGTGGCGGCGTCCGCGCTGGCGGGGCTGCTGCCGCCGCTGCTGTCCGCGGAGGCGCCGAAGCGCGGGGTGAGGAAGCGACGGGGCAGCGTCATGAACTGGTTCAGCGGCGGCAGCGCCCAGCCGCCCGAGCCGCCGCCGCCCGCCGCGGGGGACGCCGCGCCCGTCGGCGGCCGCACGCGCACGCGCAGGCCGCCGGCCGCCTGGGGCTGGGCGACGTCGGGCCGTCGCATCTTTAGAGTGAGACTGAGAATGGGGACTGCGATTGGCTGAAGCCCGAGTTCAATTCGGTGGCAACTCTTTTTGTCGCGTTCTGTGCGTCAAATGCTGCAATCATTCGCGCAATTGGTCGGGGAACAGCTGAAGGCTGCAATCATATGCGCAATAGAACAGTTGCAGACTGCAATCATATGCACAATTGGTCGGAGAACGTCAAATGCTGCAATCATACACGTCGCAGACTGCAACTTGTGTCAAATACTGCAATCATACAGACAGACAGACATTTGGAGTCCAGTTGCAGTTATTCCGAGACGGACGATGAGCGTGGCGCCGCCGCACGAGCTCGTGCTGCAGGGCTACCTGCACAAGCAGGCAGGTGCCGGCAGCGCTGTGGGGGGCGGCCGCTGACCGCGGGGACTGACGCTCTGTGGCTGTGCACGTGGCGCAGAGCAAACACCTCAAGATCTGGCGCATCCGCTACTTTATGCTCACCAAGGCAGGCGCCTCGACCTGACGACAGCAGACGCGCTGGGCGGACGAGACTGACACCGGCATGTGCTCTGCAGGACGAGGTGACGTACTCGACCAAGTCCGGCCGCAAGCCGCGGCTTCTGCTGACGCTGGGCGACGTGCAAGTGGTGCGTCGCGTCTCGGTGGACGCCGTCTGCCTACCTGTCCACTGCTGAAGAGCTCTGGGCACTGACTCGCGCTTGACCTGTGGTGCCGCTGCCAGATCGACGACCAGAACCAGGTGCGCCACCCGGGCAACTACGTGTTCGTGCTGCAGACGCCGTCCAGAAAGCTCTTCCTGAGCGCTACGACCGAGCAGGAGCGCCGCTGCTGGGTCGCGGAGCTGCGTGGGCTGCTGTCGGGAGGGTACGATGGCATCGATCGGACGGTTTTGGACTCGGCGGTGCTGGGAAGGAATCCGTCGAGCGCGGCGAAAACCTCGACGGCTGCTGCTACGGTGCTGAACAACCAAAAGAAGGCACACAAGCGAGCGTCCAAGGAGCGGCGAGCAGAGAGACGACGCCAACAGCTCCCCAAGCTGAAACGGACGTTTACGGAGACGTGGCTGGACGAGGTGTTTGTGCAGCCAAGTGGTAGCACGCGCGAGGATGTACCTCTGATAGACGCCCTGTGCTTTGCTGGCATCCCGAAGGAGTTACGAGGTCGTGCGTGGGCATGGATGCTTGGGAATACCCTGCAAGTCAATGAAGACTTGTTCAACATTTGCAAGGCTCGAGCTCAGGCTGTTCTGATGGAGATGTCGTTGAAGCGCGATGTGGAACACTCGGTAGTTGAGACGCCTACGGCTAGTTCGGGCAGTACAAGTGCCATTCTTGAGTCACCAGGAAGAAGTGTTTCCAGTGTGAGCAGTGCTTCGTCTGCAACGGAGACTAACCCAGAGGAGAGTGAAGGGCCATTGACTGCAGATGAATCAGCAGCAATCCAAGCCGTGGTTAGTGCAAAAACTTCAGCAGCCACGGATACTTCGTCGACCGATGAAGCGACTCCGCCGAAGGAAGCTAGTGACCGAAGAAGAGCTAGACGGTCCTCTGCTGTGCTACCGGTACAGAATATGCTACAGGATGCCGTCAGTATTGCGGAGATGCTTGTTGCCCACGGGGAGCGTAGTATAAAGCTCGTCAATGTCGACATGCCACGCACGTTTGGCCATCACCCCCTCTTCCAGCCAGGAGCCGAGGGCACAGAGCGCACAACAGAGGTACTGGAGGCATACATTTGCTACCGACCAGACTTGGGTTACGTACAGGGCATGAGCTACCTCGCGGCTACATTATGCTTTCACATGGATAGCTTCACAGCTTTCAAAGCTTTGGTTGCTCTGATGAGCTCAAGTCTGCTCTTCGATATGTTCCGTCTAGAAGCGACTCGAGTATGTGGTTTCAAAGGAAGTTCGTATTCTGGCGGCTTTGAAGCTGACTTGTGATGCTGTTCCTGTACAGACATTTCACTACATCGAGGTGTATAACCAAATCCTCGAGTACGAATTACCTGCCCTGGCAGCTCACTTCCAGGAGATCGGTATCGACGCGCAGATGTACGCTGTCGACTGGTATGTTCTTTCGACGGTGTACTTACAGATGAGTTAGCTTAGTGTTCTGATGCTTGTCGCGTCGCTTATTGTTTGAGTAGGGCACTGACTCTCTTTACAAGAAGCTTACCGCTGGACCTGGCGTTGCGCATCTGGGACGTTTACGTTCTATTGGGAACGCCATTCTTCTTCCAAGCCAGCATGGGTACCATTTAATCATTGATTTGCACAACCTCGCAGACGCTGCTAACGTGTTCTGTGCGTTCCGCTGCAGGTCTGTTGTCGCTCTTCCAGGACTCGCTGCTACAAATGGAGGCAGAAGACATCATGAGGCTGCTGCACAACTTCCCCAAGAACACGTCGTCGCGACAGCTCTTTGAGTCCATCGAGTCCGTGAGCCTTTCGTGCGAGGAGATCAACGAGCTGCTGGCTGGGGGCAAGCTCTGGTCACCTGACGAGGCTCGCCAGGTGGAGGTCAAGTTTCCCGAGACGTATGACTAGCTAAACAGACGGGCCGCCCACTTCAACTTGCAAAAAGTTACTAAAAGATCGCCATTTTTGCCTTCTTCTCCAAGTCCTCAATATCCGAGTCCTCACTTTCTATCGGGCCAAGCCTACCCAACGTTATTACGAAGTATTTTTTAAAGAAGCGCAAAATGGCTACATTTCCAGGGAGCGGTCCCAAATTTCCCGCTAAGTGCGACTCCTGGTCAATAAACTCCCAGCCAAACACTTTTTGAAATTGGCAATAACGTCAACGGACCCCCTCGAGCAGCATGGCGACCCGCGGCAGGCCCAGCGTGTTCACGGCCCTGAACCAGCTGCAGGACTACGACTCAGACGAGGCCAGCGCCGAGGAGCGACAGCAGGAGCGTAAGGAGAAGCAGAAGCAGAAGAAGAAATCGCGCAACAAGAAGAAGAGCAGGCGAGAGCTGGCGGAAATGCGCGCTCTGCTGTTGTTGTTGCTGCTGACACGGCGGTCGATTGTGTGTGTGTGTGTGTTTTTTTTTCTTGTTGCAATTGCAGTGACTCTGCTCAGCTGAAGGATCTGGCGTTCGTGTCGGTGTCCAAGCCCAAGAAGAGCAAGGGCAAGAAGAAGGCCGGGGCCGCAGCGCAGTCTCCTCCTGGAACGCCCGTGGAGGAGCCGGCGCCAGCTAATGGCGTTAGCGAGGAGGAGACGTCTGTGGTCGCTGCGCCCGAAGTCCCCAAGCGCTCGCTGGCAGACATGATCAAGGCTGCACCGCAGCCGCAGAAGGTGAGTCAATACGAGGCCTGAGTGCAAGCCGGGGACGTCGAGTGGATCGGGCGATTTGGACACCCAAGTTGCTGTGCAGCGGATCTACCGTTTGCTCGACTGGAGTGGTTGCCTTGAACGAGTCCTGGTGGTGCTGACGATGTCGCTGGTTGACTAAAATTGCAGACTGCAGTAGCGCCTAACGGCGTTGAGAAGAAGCCCCAACCTGTAGCACCCCAGCAAAAGCCTCACCAGCAACCCCAGCAGCAACCACAGCAGCAGAAGGTGGGCTGCCAGATAACGGATCTGGTCCCCTAGCAAATCAGTTCTAAACTGGCATGATTGTGATCTCTGGTTGATCCTCCAAAGCAGCAGCAATCTCAGCAGAAGCAGCCCCAACAAAAGCAACAACAGCAGAAGCAGCAGCAACAACAACCGAAGCAGCAGCAGCAACAACCGAAGCAGCAGCAACAACCGAAGCAGCAGCAGCAACAACAACAGAGCGTTGAATTGCCATCAGCACCTGCCGCACAGCAGTCTTCATCGGAGACGGAGTTGGGTGCTGTGTACACTCCGGCGCACATTACGATCACACGCACGGACGGTCAGATGAAGCGTACCGTGGCGGTGACAGAGGTCATGGATCAGCTCCTGCGCTACATGCAGCAAAACGCGCAGCTTCTAATGGTGCAGGATCAACTGGGGGTACGTAGTCGAATTCCGCGCGAGCTCGGAGGTAGTCCTCGTTTACATGTAACCGTGGCTTGCTGACGCACTGCGACGAATGTGATGCCGGCTTATACAGCACGCGAATCGCAGTCTCCAGGACCAATTGCAGCGCAGCGCAGGTACGCGGTCATGCATTCCCTGATCATTTCGCTGTGTGGATTTGCTCAGCCATGGAGCGCGATGCTTTCCCGGGACTGACGAGCAGCTTGACTGATTGACGCGTGCGATACGTTTTGCATGGTTTTTGCACGTCGGTGGGACCAACAGAGATCATCCACGGTCTTCAGAACGAAGTGACCATGTACCGGCAGATGTGCCTGAACCTGCAGGCCGAGGTGAGTGCTTGGATCAATTTCTCGTCCGGCGTGGCAGTAGGCTGCAACGTTGCTCGGCGCTCGATCGGGTCCGGTCGCGGTGCGATGCAATGCGTCGAGTGGCGAGCTGCGCTTGTCGCTGCGTGGCAGTTGAAGCGCGACCATGTGGCTCACTCGGTGGTTGTCCATCTGTGCAGGTGTCTCTGCTCCGGTCGAGCGGCGTCGCTCCAGATGCCGGCGCCAGCCATCCCCAGCCGCAGGGTCCCCACCGCCCGCCGCCTGGCATGTCCTGAGCGCGAGCGAGCGACGCGACCACCACCCATTGGAACCCGACGCGGCCACCTCGTATGTAACGCCCGTCCTCGCAATAGAAGTCCGTTAGCTGGTCTGGAGCTGCTTCTCGCCCTGAGCGGACCCACTCGTTTTGCCTGCAGCGCGGGGCCTCCGTCTCACGCGCTGCTGCGTCCAGACAGACTGTTTCGCTGCTCGTGTCGGTGGGGACCAGCTCGCGGCCGTTTCCTCGCCGCGCGACCCAAACTTTTCGGTTGCTAGCGGCGTGGCCATCGCCGACGCCGCGTCGATCGCATCGAAGCGAGCGAACGAGCTGAGACCGTTGGCTCGAGATGCCGCAGGCACCCCCCACCTCCGCTCTTCTCCCGACAAGAAACGCCATCGGCTCGCTCCTACACGCTGTAGGCCGGCGCTGTAATGCCCAGTCGCCACCCGAAACTCACGCCCGAGAGTGGGCGGCGCGTCGTCGCCTCGCGGCGCCCGCTTTATATGCGGCACGCTGTGCCGTGTATCATCTCGCCCCCGTGCGCCGTATGGGGCGAGGCGGAACTGGTCCTCGGCAGCTGGCGGGTCTCTCTCTCTCTCTCTCTCTCTCTCTCCTCTGCACGCCGCAGCTCTGCCGCCGTGTTCATTCGCGCTTTCGCCTCCGTGTCCGTAGAGACCGACCGACAGCGCGAGCGACGTCATGGTGGGGACTATGCACCGACTCAAGAACAAGCTGCGCAGCTCGCGCCTGGGCAGCGCCAAGAAGGACGCGGCCTGGGCGCTGGACGAGGATTCGCTGCGCCTCAAGCAGGCGCAGGACGACGCCGGCCGCTTCGACCGCAGCGACACGCTCACGGACACGGTGCACGTGACGGACGACGTCGAGGACATGTTCTACGGCCGCGGCACCACCCGCTCGACCGCCGCGGACGTGCCGCAGTACCGCACGACGGAGCAGATGCGCGGCAACAACCTCACGCTCTCGGCACTGCAGGAGGACGCCGAGACGCCCTCGAGCGCCAGCAACCTCAGCAGCAGCTTCTCGCAGTTCTCCGTCACGACGCCCAGCAACTACGCGGCGTCCACGCCCGGCAACGTCAGCGCCAGCAGCTTCGGCGTCCACCACCGCGGCGGCTTCGGCGCATCCGCCGCCGCCACTCCAGGCGCCGCGCCGACGCTCGTGGAGGAGGGAGAACTCGAGCGTCTGCGCGCCGAGGTGCTCGAGGTCAAGGAGGAGGTCCGGGCCGTCCGCCGCGAGGTCATGAATGAGCTGCACATGACGCGCTACGACGTGCTCAAGGAGCTCACGCTGCTCAAGGGCGCGGTGGCGCAGCTAGCTCAACACAGCGCCGCGGCGTCCGAGTCCTCCACCGACAGCTCGTCGTCGGACCCGCTGTCGGCTGAGGACCGCGCTGCTCTCACGCGACAGACGTCCACCAAGACGTCTGTCGCCACGCGGGAGCGGCTCGCAGCGTCGCGTGCCAACGTGCAGAAGACGCCGCCCCCCGCGGCTCGTGCCAGCGTCAGACTCACGCAGCTCGCCCCCGTGGCGGACGACGCGCTCTCGACGCCGTTGACCAGGCAGCAGATCAATGAGATGTTCCCGCTGATAGACTTCACATCGGATCTGGCTGCGCATGCGCGGGCACTGACCCCTGGGTCTCGCACGTGGGCGCTGACTCGAGTGGAAGAGTGGATGGACTCGCGCTTCAATGGAGGGAGTGACCTGTTGCTGGCCGTCGTGGGCGAGGGAGGAACTGGAAAAAGCGCGTTCCTCGGCACCGTGGCGCAGCAGTTCCGTGGGAACCTTGTGGCGGCGCACTGCTGTCAGTTCGACCGCAAGAGCAAGAGCAGCCCTCGCAATGTTTTGTTGTCCTTGGTACACCAGCTTGTCGACAACCTGCCGCAGTTCAAGAACCAACTCGCAAGACTTAATCTCAAGTACGTGCTAGAGGAGGCCGACCCGGTCCTGCTGGCTGGCAAGGTGCTTGTGGACCCTCTGAACTCGTTGGAAGAGCCGATGCACGCGACTTTTATCATGGTGGATGGAATTGACCAGTGCGCAGCCGGATCGCATGGCCGCAACGAGTTGTTAGAGTTTTTTGCTCAGGTTATTCCCCAGCTGCCGTCATGGGTGGGATTCCTGCTATCCTCAAAGCCGTCGTCCAAGCTGGCAAAGCGTCTACCGGTATCATCGGTGCTAGACTTTAGCGCTGAAAACAACGCATTCGTTGCTGACGTGTCGTCGCTTGTGGAAGACATTGCGCGTAATTTCAGCGACGACGACTTTGCAGAGGCCAAGACAGTTCTTAAGAAGAAGAGTGGTGGCAACTTTGCTTACCTAGAGTTCACTAAGCAAGCATTGTCACACCCTGGAATGGCGGCTGCAAGCAAAGAAGGTGGCGTGCCTCTGGCAGTACTAAAGTACCTGCCGGAGACACTGTACGATATTTACGCCGAAATTTTTGAGGACAAGTTCGGACAGGCCCGAGCGCGTGTGTGGGGCAAGGCCAAGCCCCTTCTTGAGCTTGTTGTTGGAGCGGCATCAGGACCTTACTCGCCCGTGACGGAGGAGCAGGCAAAACAGCACTTTAATCTGTCTGCAGAGGATCTTCGCATGCTGCGCCGTTCGTTTGTAGACCTGGTTGCCGTCAAGCGCGGTGCTTACCGCATCGAGAGCTCTGCTTTGTGCGGGTGGCTAACTGACTCGTCCCGCTCGGAGGAGCAGTTCTACTTCAGCATTGACAACGCGCTGCAGGCACTTCGCAAGATGCGTCGTGGCGGCTCCAGCGAATCGACCAGCGGCAACTCCGGCAGCTCATCGGATGGCAGTTCACTGTCCACTCATCATGGTCTATCACGCGCAAGCAGCCGACCAACGTCGAGCAAGTCACACCACAAATCTCATGTACGACACGAGCCACGCAACAACCCGGACTTTAAACCCGTTGGAATTCTCAAACGGGGCACGCAGTAGAGAAGATGTGAACTTTGACCAAATAACTATTGATGTTGATATCACCTCAATTCTGTTGCGTAGAGAAGGTTTACTATCGACGCAGTCGGCGCATTTTCCCCAATCGGTCGCCTTTGCCCCCGCCGGTGGATGCCCGAACAGCAGACAACACCTGAGCGAAGTTGCCACTTCGCGCTGAGCCGGGTCTTGACGGAGACGTGGCCATCTCGACAGTCGCGCCAACCTCGCGGCCGATCACTTCAAGTGCAGTGCGCATGAACGCCAACGCACCGTCGGCCGTCTCGCCGACACTCACGACCCCGAAGACACCAGCAGTGAGACTGTCGGCGAGAAGGAAGAGCGTTCCTAGTACGCGCTCGACGTCGAAACACACGCCATGCAATCGGCAGGCGTGGAAAAACGCAGTGTACTGCATGGTGGTCACGTGCGGGTGGAAGACGTACGAGCACACCACGTAGCAGCGCGGAGTGCCAGCTTGAGCCCCCTTCGCCAGCGAAGCCTCTCGTAGCAGCAGATCTGTTGTGCCTGCACCATCACTTCGTCCTGAATGGACAGCGACTAATGAATTCGGTGCAGGTACTCGGTAGGCCCCGGAGGTGGCGTCAAGTACACCCCGAGCGAGAAGGTGAAAGCATGCGAAGCTGGCAGCCGAGTCAGTCAGGAACGGATGCACCGCTAGCGCCCACAACCGCGGTGCACCGCCGTTTTTATCGTCCTGAAAAACTACAAAGTCGAGACTCACGTAGCCCCAGACGTTGGTCTCCACCAGTAACTTCCCCGCGGCATTGCATGCACCCTACACCAACAATTGCTAGTCAGAACAATTAATTCAAGACATGCAGAATAATAAACGAAGACTCACTTGAACAGCTTCGTGCGGCGCTGCGGTCTGAGGAAACGTGTATGCCACTGTTTTTCGATTGAGACCACCTCCACTTGCTAGCACATTTTGCGTCGACGTGATATGAACAGTGCCGTCCGGGTTGATAAACAAGTTAGCACGTATGTAGGCCGGGTCCACAGAGGGCCTCGCAACATCGGGCGAGGGGACAAAACTTGTTGGAGGAACTGCTTCTATGACGCAACCGGAATGGCTGATCGCTTCGGTATACTCGCGCCACGACGGGAAGATTTCTGTGTGCATGGGAGTCGCAAGTCGGGCCAACACGCCTGGACGCTCCAATTCCGCTAGTACAAGCATCGAAGCTGCGTCGCGAGGTCCTGGTTGGCGCCAGTACTCTGGCGTCCGCTTCTCTCGTCGTAGCTCGCGCATTGCCTGCATCCCGGATAAGTCTAACACAGCCTCGCCAACACCTAGAGGATCGTAGTCAAGCTTGAGCAACCACCTCGGCTGATCCATGTGCGCGACTGCAAGCTTGGCGAGGGCTGCAAAAATTTCGTGCTCGTCGTAAAGTTCGTAGGTGCCCGTGGGGACGTTCACATCGGCGCGGATCAGCAACCGTTTGCCACCTGACCGAGTGAGCAGTGGAAGCGCTTGAGGTGGTGGCGCACCGAGGATTGGTAGATTCAAGGCGATAGCAAGCCGTTGGTCTTCGACACCAGGCAAACCCGTCACGAGGTACGCATCTTTGCCTGCTGTGTAGTACCGAATGCGACGGAGACAGTGGGGCGAGTAGAGTAATACTGATGAAAGCGAGAAATGCGCTGGAAAGCGGGTAGCCTGTTCTGGAAAAACAAGCTTCACGCGAGACCTACTGTCCGCTGACCCCCCCAGCTGCAATAGCTTGATGAAATACTGCGAGACATCAGCCGTAAGCTCAAACGGAGACACATACACGAGCAGATCCACGTGCGAATCCAAAGCAGCAGCGCAAATCCGGGTGAGCTGAAGATTCTGCTGCACTGCAAAGTTTTCAGCACTGAGGCGCGAGTGCTCATCCAATGATAATGATGGCACATGCACAACAACACGTCGGCGTCCTGCAATCTGAGGCCATTGAGCTTTTAGATCGTTCATCTTTGCTTCCCACTTTTCGAGTTGTTCTCGTTGGATCTCTCGCAAACGCGCTTTCAGAGCTCCATGGCAGCTAAAGGACCGCCATGCAAGCTGGATCTTTGTCGCGCTAATGTCACTTGTGCGCGACCGGAGATATCGGCGCCGGATTGACCACATACGCACACTAGCTTGAATTGTCGTAGCAGCACGGCGCTTGCGATCTCTACCTTTGTATCGCTGCCCTGGACGACGAAGCACTGCCATGACTTGCTCTTCGTTCACAATACACGACAGTAGCTCGCGTTTTGAAAACCGAGGCTGCCCTGTGGAGGCTAGCGATAATAATCGTTGGCCATCAACATACGCCAGTGGCACGAAATACTGCGTGAGTAGTGTCTCCAAGGCACGGAGAGCCTCTTCGACACTTCCCCAAAGCTCCTGTGCAACCCTGCGAAATGACACAAACTCGGGTGTATCTCGCATTGTGCGTCCCTTGTGAATCAAGAACTGGTGCAAGCTGTACGCGTCCAGCAGTTCGTTGTAACCACGGATCTTGTCAACGTTGGCCCCTAGTTCCTCCATTTCAGCCTCATCGTCTTTTCCGTTTTCAGTATCACCCTGCTCCTCATCGGTAAACTCTTCGTCAGGCTGCTCACTAATGCGGTCTCGACTATCATCGTCGTTTTGATTCGTAAAGGCAGCTATCGCTGCAGATACCAACGAGTTCTGGCGACCAGATCTGCCACTCTTGTCCCCCGCAGCAGACTCAGGAAATGACATCGTAATCCTGCTGGGGCCTTGCCCAGCTGAACCTCGCATGGTGCTTCGTCTTCTAGTCGTGGCAGTAACTGGACAGCTTGCTTCGGGGGCGGGGGGCGGGGGCGTAGGTGGCGCACGAAGATCAAACTTCAGCGCTGCGAGGTTATACCCCGTAGACTGGGTAAACGGCGTCGCACGAACTGATTGCTCCGCGCGATCGTAAATCCGAGTTGCGCGCTGTTTCATTACGCCACCACCCGAACCATCCTTTGCACCATTGTGACCTGCAAAAGCTGGAGTCAGGTCCGCATAAGCAGGTAGGAATCCGCGTGTAACCAAGTTTAATACGCCGTATTTGGCGTCTTCCTCTCGTAGTTCAGGTGTTGGCGCGTTTGGGTCAACTTTGTTGACACTCGGGAGGAGACGACAATGTTGTGTGGTCTTCTTACGCAGTAGTCGGCCACGATGGACTCCAAGTTGCCGCTGCCAATTCTCAGGCATTAGGGTCTGACGAACCTCAACACTGCTGTTCCGGAATTGCTAAGCATACACAGTCAGATCAACCGCTTGGCTTCCCGTTAGCAAATTTAACGTAATGAATACTCACCTCCCGAAAAAACTCCATGGGGATTGAGCTCGCGTCCATACTTCTTGTCAGTCTCGGCTTGCATGCATTGCTGTACCCGCTACGGTGTCTTGATGAAGGAGGTGGTGCAACCGTGACAGCAGGTAGGAGCGTGCTGCTTTGACTTTGATCGTTCTGAGCACTACTGCTGCTGTTGACCATGCCATTGAGAACGAGCTCTGCTTTGGCGCGCAGCTCGACTTCAGTTTGCTCTAAGATAGCGTTGAACGCTTGGACCTCGGCTGTGGTCACCACTGCGCTGTGCCGCATCGGCGATGCGTTGGCCTCCACGGCCGCGGCTGCCGCAGTCATCTGCTCTCTCATGACACGAAGTTGTTCCTGAGTCTGCAGCAGAAGTCGACCCACATCCTCCACATGGTGCTGTTGCTGAACCTTCTCCATGTCAACAGCCCCTGCCGAGGGTACTGGCGTGTTCAAGAAGCCTATGCACAGCCAGCGCCAATAATACCGAGCTCAGTCGAAGATTGAGATGCTGAGCTTGGAGGACGATGCTGGTGGGGAGGCATATTAATAGGGTAATCAGCAGACCACCTCACCTCGCAACATTCCCACATCACCTTCAAATCTGCCTCGTGCCTGCGTTATCGACTAAGGCAAATTGACCCCGCCCGCTTTGCCGCAGCATGAACATCTTACGAGTGCCTGAAGTCGGTGCGACCACTTCAGGGGATAAAGCGCGGCCCACATCCTGCGAGGGATACGTGACCAAGAGAGGCCATTTCCGCAAGTCCTGGCGCGTTCGGTTCCTTGTGCTGGATGGATCAAACCTTCACGTGACGTACTTTGAAAGCCGCGCTGCAGCCCACCCTCCCACTGGCAGCGAACCAAGTACTCCAAAGGGGGGCTTCTACTTGTCCAGTATTGAGCCGCACGAGTATGTCGTCGGTGTCATGGGTGCGGCCGAAAGACCTTTTGGCTTTAAGATGGTCGGACACGCTCCCAAGAAGGGCTACGTGGAGCTGGACGTGTTCGTCGAGACGCTGAACGACCGGAACAAGTGGCTGGAAGTCTCCCGCAATGCACTCAGTGCCAAGCGCCAGCTCACACGCCAGGCCATTGACCAGAGCGTCAGCCCGAACAAGAAGAACATCTTCGGCTTCAACATATCGTTGTCTCCGCAGCCGAATATATCGCCCCAGAAGCAGATGCAGACTCTAGCTAAGAGCAGAGATGAACTCCTCGCCGATGCGCTGCGCGATGTCGAAGCTGCGAAAGCAGTCGGTCGAGAGGCCTGTAATGAGATCGTTATCCAGGGCGAGAAGCTGGATGCCATTGAGCAGGACCTGGGCGCTATCGACCGTGACCTGGACTTCGGTGACAAGCTACTGCGTCGCCTCAAGAGCCCCACCCTGCACCTCTTCTCGGACGACTCGCGTCCAAAGTCCAGCGGCTCAAAGGAGAACTCACCTCAGCGTTCCCAGCACAGCAGCCCTTCACGCTTTCCGCCTTCTACGGAGAGCATCAGCGACCCTGGCGCCAGCGACTTGGAGCGACTCGCCCAGGCACTTGGAGAGCTGGAAGTGCAGGCCGAGTTGCTGAACAGCGAGGCTGGTCGGGGCACGCAGCAGATCGAGCGCATCGAGCACCAGCTCTCGAACGTCACTGCTCGCGTCGAGAAGCAGACCAAGCAAGCCTCAGTAGCGCTCAGCGCCGGCCCGCGGCTTTTCTAAGCACGTCGACGTGCAAACTAGCAGACATGGCACCACAGCACAGCACAGAACAGAAGAGCACAACAACAGCTCATGCAGCCACCTCGTCTTCAGCTAGAGCCTTGTCCATTTGCCTAGCCGTCTACCCATATAAAGCGTCGACCGCTGCGCTCCGTGCCAGGCTCTTGTTTCCTCCTCTGCTTCTCTAGAAAATAGGGCGCGGCGGGCCGCTCTTGCGGTCCAGGAAGTACTGCCGGCGCAGCAGCTGGTGGTGGCGCCGCAGTCCGCCCTCGATGTCCTGCGTCTTGTAGCGCGCGTTCTCCTCGCCCTTGGCCTCGAACTCGGCGGCGTCCACGCGCTGCCCGTTGCGGTAGATGAAGCGCTGCACGCCCGTGTCTGTCAACGTCAACGGCACCCACCCACACACAAACACAGAGGACAGCAGCCGCGTCAGTGCGCAGCAGCAACAGCGCGTCAAGCAGCAGCAGCACGCACTCGAGTGGCCTCTCGGCGTGACGATCTTGAGGTAGCTGAGCGACGACTGCGCGCGCTGGAGGAGCGCCGACACCCTGCACGCCACAGCCACCACACGTCAGGAACAGCACGAGGCGCCCCACACGGCAGCTGCACGCGGCCGCCGCACTCCTTGGGGTCCGCCAGGTCGCCGTGGTTGCGGAACTCGCGCCGGATCTGCTCCAGCTGCTGCTGGCGCTTGGGCTGCGGCAGGCTCTGCGCCGCGCGCAGCAGCTTCTTGTACAGCGGCCGCAGCTCGCGCGCAGCCCCCGCCATGGTTTCGTGCTTGGTCCGGAGAACTGACTTTGGGGAATTAGTACCCGCCAGAATGCATACTTTACTGAAAAAGGTCGTTTGAGTTTCATTTTGTTTTTGGGGGGAGGTCAAATTCGGTCAAATTGGGTCAACACCTCCAAATTAGAATTTGACAACTGCGGGGTGAGCTGTGCAACCAGGGAAAACGAAGGTGCGACGTTTTAGGGTATTCACCTCTCGGCCGAGAGCTGGTCAAGGGATCGATATTGACAGAGCTGAGAAGATATGAGCAATCGTTCACTTGATCGTCTCCTTCGTGCGTGCACGAACCGCGCGAATTCTCTCTGCTTTTCACTCAGTAGTTGCATGCCATTCTTCAAAATCCGATCTCGCCACTGATCATCCCGGCTCGCTCCACCCCCAGCACCCGATCCTCGCTTTTTTCGGCCCGCTTTGGCCCGACTTCGAGCTCTCCTCGTCACGCGAAAGCCTAGGAAGAGTGGCACAATTGAGGAGATTGGAACCAAGAGGTGAGCATGTCGTCTTGAAGCTATTATAATCGACGATCGAAGGGCTCAAGATTGCTGATGCAGTCGTAGACATGTTTTCGGCGATCAGAGTACCACGTGCTAGATTTTGATCGTCACTTTCACTACACGAAAAGCACTATCTGCATATTTAATCAGAATCCGACCATCCAACTCACAATATCTCGTATTGTGCTAGCCGTAGTGGAATAAAGTGAGTAGCTGAGCTCGTGTCATCTACATGGCATTCTCGATCAGAAGCAGGCGGACTAGAGAACAAAGGTTGTGCTTGGGCAAGTAGGGCCTACCGTGGAGGGTAGGCAGCTTCTGATGTCGAGGTCTTATGGTTCAGCTGCCGGTCAACTTGGAGATGGGTGAAAGTGGATCAGATGTTTTATGATAACAAAGGTGAAACCTATATCATCTCTATAATAAGGGGGGTCAAAACTCCGCTCACGCTTGAAGGATGAAGGTTTGATTTGATTGGCTCCGCAAACCTTCAAACCTTCTAACCGTGACAACCCCTAATAACCGTTGGGAAATACGAAAGCTAGAGCAGCCTATCAAATCAATTCTTCACCTGCGACCGTGAGTACAGATACCGCTGAGAAACTGAAATCCACATACAGCTTGTACCCTTTCAAAATCACTCAGACCAGACTATCACTTTCAAGGAAGATCTGAACATTGCATTGTATTACGCTTTCGCGGTTACCAACGTCCCGCCAGGGTACGAAGCCTATTGTGACTAAGGTTGCGGTTCACCGGTATTCCCTTCCGAGGAACGGTATACCGGTGTTCTTTCCGCAGATCTGAACATGTGGACCATAAGCGATCATGATTTGAATTGATTTACACAATTGACTGTAATAATCGATTTCCGGCACAGTTTAAATACCTTTCAGAGGTTGGAAGGTCCACCCTTTTTAGTTTCTCAGCGGTATCTGTACCGAATTGTCGACCACTCGCCTCCGACCATCGGAAAATTCGCCATGCGACAGAGTTGAGCACATTTTCTACCAATCAATATCTTGTATAAATTGTTGGACAGCAGCGCTAAACGGGAGCATTGCGTCCTGTCGGCATTCTAGAAGAGGAGCAATGCGTATGAAACTTACAAAATGAAGTTTAATTGTCAAGTCCTGCGCAGGATTGCCGAGGTTGGCGTCGATGCCGTCGCTGCGCAGCACGTGGGCGTATCGCAAGAGTCCTATGACGGCCAAGGGGGGCATTATCGAGCGCACCATCATTGTTTGGAAAAATCTTTGCGCAGTAGCCAATTTCGCGAGTTCGAAGCTGTCGAGCTCATGCAGACATTTCAATTGGACTTTTTCGCGAAATAAAATCTATTTTTACACACTTGGACTTTTTCCTGGACTCAGCTCTGACTTTTAGCCAATCATTTTGACTGGCATATTTTTCAGTGGTACTCGGCTTAACTATGGAGGATGATGGTCAGTGCGTATTTTTCCGTGGTTACCTGGACTCGAAGGTCGGATTTGATTGGCTACCGATACATTTCTATACTTTCCAATCGTGATAACGATTAGAGAGGGGACCAATTTTGCGGTATCTGACCCCTAATAAAATGTTAGAATGGATACCATACATATTTATGCATTTTAATGAATGATGTTATCATGGTAACGAAACCTTATTTATTGTACTGTACAGCAAATTATTAATATGCTACACGAGGGGACACTGTCCACCGTTCCGTATTATACATTATGCAGAATGACACGGAACGGAAAATCGATCTTGCGATGGGTCTCCAGTTGTCTGTCTCAAACTGTGCAGACCTTTTGAGCCAGCTAGAGGAATACGGACAACGACATACAAGACCGGCAGACATAATTAACCGGCATCGGGGTAAAGAACACGCGAAACTCAAAAATATTTTAGCGAATCAACACTAAGAAATCAAATTTATTCAGCGAATCGCAGCTCGGATAGATTTGAGTGGACCGCGTAAAACGCGATGAGTGGCAAACTAAAACTGACCTCACTTCCAAAATGGCGCGAAAGAAGCAGCGCTACACGGTCAAG